>MU106949.1:7239-35569 GCA_012274485.2 Sinapis alba | reverse complement strand
CTTGAAGAACTTGCCATATGTACCAACAGGCTAAACATGGATATCTTGATTAGAAAGTGGAATAACTTCTTCAACATAACTCCTGTGAGATCTATTCAACTTCAGGAAAGACTCTCCACTGATTAATTGTTCCAAATCAATCTCTTACACAGTGATTCATCCTGGTTTGATTAGAAGCTTGAAGAACCTGCAATATGTCCAAACAGGCTAAACATGCATATCATGATTGAAAGCGGAATAACTTTTTCAACATAACTCCTATGAGATTTATTCAACTTCATGAAAGACTATCTACTGATTAACAGTTCCAAATCAAGCTTCTTACATAGTGATTCATCATGGTTTGATTAGAAGCTTCAAGAACTTGCCATATGTCCAAACATGCTAAACATGGATATTATTATTAGAAAATGGAATAACTTCTTCAATATAACTACGATAAGATTTATTCAACTTCATGAAAGACTATCCACTAAATAATGGTTGAAAATCAAGATTCTTACATAGTGATTCATCCTGGTTTGATTAGAAGCTTGAAGAACTTGCCATATGTCCAAACAGGCTAAACATGGATATCATGATTAGAAAGTGGAATAACTTCTTCAACATAACTCCTATGAGATTTATTCAACTTCGTGAAAGAATCTCCACTGATTAATTGTTCCAAATCAAGTTTCATACATAGTGATTTATCCTGGTTTGATTAGAAGCTTGAAGAACTTGCCATATGTCCAAACAGGCTAAACATGGATACCCTGATTAGAAAGTGGAATAACTTCTTCAACATAACTCATATGAGATTTATTCAATTTGATGAAAGACTCTCCACTGAATAATGGTTCCAAATCAAGCTTCTTACATAGTGATTCATTCAGGTTCGATTAGAAGCTTGAAGAACTTGCCATATGTCCAAACAGGCTAAACATGGATATCCTGATTAGAAAGTGGAATAACTTCTTTAACATAACTCCTATGAGATTTATTCAACTTCATGAAAGACTCTCAACTGATTAATGGTTCCAAATAAAGCTTCTTACATAGTGATTCATTCAGGTTCGATTAGAAGCATGAAGAACTTGCCATATGTCCAAATAGGCTAAACATGGATATCTTGATTAGAAAGTGGAACAACTTCTTCAACATAACTCCTATGAGATTTATTCAACTTCATGAAAGACTCTCCATTGATTAATGGTTCCAAATAAAGCTTCTTACATAGTGATTTTCCTGGTTCGATTAGAAACTTGAAGAACTTGCCATATGTCCACACATGCTAAACATGGATATCATGATTTGAAAGTGGAATAACTTCTTCAACATAACTCCTATGAGATTTATTCAACTTCCTGAAAGACTGTCCACTTATTAATGGTTCCAAATCAAGTTTCCTATATAGTGATTCATCCTGGTTCGATTAGAAGCTTGAAGAACTTGTCATATGTCCAAACAGGCTAAACATGGATATCTTGATTAGAAAGTGGAATATTTTCTTCAACATAACTCCTATGAGATCTATTCAACTTCATGAAAGACTCTCCACTGATTAATGGTTCCAAATCAAGCTTCTTACATAGTGATTCATCCTGGTTCGATTTGAAGCTTGAAGAACTTGTCATATGTCCAAACAGGCTAAACATGGATATCCTGATTAGAAAGTGGAATAACTTCTTCAACATAACTCCTGTGAGATCTATTCAACTTCTTGACATACTCTCCACTGATTAATGGTTCCAAATCAAGCTTTTTATATAGTGATTCATCCTGGTTCGATTGGAAACTTGAAGAACTTGCCATATGTACCAACAGGCTAAACATGGATATCTTGATTAGAAAGTGGAATAACTTCTTCAACATAACTCCTGTGAGATCTATTCAACTTCAGGAAAGACTCTCCACTGATTAATTGTTCCAAATCAATCTCTTACACAGTGATTCATCCTGGTTTGATTAGAAGCTTGAAGAACCTGCAATATGTCCAAACAGTCTAAACATGGATATCATGATTGAAGGCGGAATAACTTTTTCAACATAACTCCTATGAGATTTATTCAACTTCATGAAAGACTATCTACTGATTAATAGTTCCAAATCAAGCTTCTTACATAGTGATTCATCCTGGTTTGATTAGAAGCTTCAAGAACTTGCCATATGTCCAAACATGCTAAACATGGATATTATTATTAGAAAATGGAATAACTTCTTCAATATAACTCCGATAAGATTTATTCAACTTCATGAAAGACTATCCACTGAATAATGGTTGAAAATCAAGATTCTTACATAGTGATTCATCCTGGTTTGATTAGAAGCTTGAAGAACTTGCCATATGTCCAAACAGGCTAAACATGGATATCATGATTAGAAAGTGGAATAACTTCTTCAACATAACTCCTATGAGATTTATTCAACTTCATGAAAGAATCTCCACTGATTAATTGTTCCAAATCAAGTTTCTTACATAGTGATTTATCCTGGTTTGATTAGAAGCTTGAAGAACTTGCCATATGTCCAAACAGGCTAAACATGGATACCCTGATTAGAAAGTGGAATAACTTCTTCAACATAACTCATATGAGATTTATTCAATTTCATGAAAGACTCTCCACTGAATAATGGTTCCAAATCAAGCTTCTTACATAGTGATTCATTCAGGTTCGATTAGAAGCTTGAAGAACTTGCCATATGTCCAAACAGGCTAAACATGGATATCCTGATTAGAAAGTGGAATAACTTCTTTAACATAACTCCTATGAGATTTATTCAACTTCATGAAAGACTCTCCACTAATTAATGGTTCCAAATAAAGCTTCTTACATAGTGATTTTCCTTGTTCGATTAGAAATTTGAAGAACTTGCCATATGTCCAAACATGCTAAACATGGATATCATGATTTGAAAGTTGAATAACTTCTTCAACATAACTCCTATGAGATTTATTCAACTTCCTGAAAGACTGTCCACTTATTAATGGTTCCAAATCAAGTTTCCTATATAGTGATTCATCCTGGTTCGATTAGAAGCTTGAAGAACTTGTCATATGTCCAAACAGGCTAAACATGGATATCTTGATTAGAAAGTGGAATATTTTCTTCAACATAACTCCTATGAGATCTATTCAACTTCATGAAAGACTCTCCACTGATTAATGGTTCCAAATCAAGCTTCTTACATAGTGATTCATCCTGGTTCGATTAGAAGCTTGAAGAACTTGTCATATGTCCAAACAGGCTAATTATGGATATCCTTATTAGAAAGTGGAATAACTTCTTCAACATAACTCTTGTGAGATCTATTCAACTTCATGAAATACTCTCCACTGATTAATAGTTCTAAATCAAGCTTTTTATATAGTGATTCATCCTGGTTCGATTAGAAACTTGAAGAACTTGCCATATGTCCAAACATGCTAAACATGGATATCTTGTATAGAAAGTGGAATAACTTCTTCAACATAACTCCTGTGAGATCTATTCAACTTCAGGAAAGACTCTCCACTGATTAATTGTTCCAAATCAATCTCGTACACAGTGATTCATCCTGGTTTGATTAGAAGCTTGAAGAACCTGCAATATGTCCAAACAGGCTAAACATGTATATCATGATTAAAAGCGGAATAACTTTTTCAACATAACTCCTATGAGATTTATTCAACTTCATGAAAGACTATCTACTGATTAATAGTTCCAAATCAAGCTTCTTACATAGTGATTCATCCTGGTTTGATTAGAAGCTTCAAGAACTTGCCATATGTCCAAACATGCTAAAATCAAGCTTCTTACATAGTAATTCATCCTGGTTCGATAAGAAGCTTGAAGAACTTGCCATATGTCCAAACAGGCTAAACATGGATACCCTCATTAGAAAGTGGAATAACTTCTTCAACATAACTCCTATGAGATTTATTCAAATTCATGGAGTCTCTACTTTGATTAATGGTTCCAAATCAAGCTTCTTACATAGTAATTCATCCTGGTTCGATTAGAAGCTTGAAGAACTTGCCATATGTCCAAACAGGCTAAACATGGATATCATGATTATAAAGTGGAATAACTTCTTCAACATAACACCTATGGGATTTATTCAACTTCATGAACGACTCTCCACTGATTAATAGTTCCAAATCAATTTTCTTACATAGTGATTCATCCTTGTTCGATTAGAAGCTTGAAGAACCTGCCATATGTCCAAACATGCTAAACATGGATATCCTGATTAGAAAGTGGAATAACTTCTTCAACATAATTCCTATGATATTTATTCAACATCATGAAAGACTCACCACTGATTAATGGTTCCAAATCAAGCTTCTTACATAATGATTCATCCTGGTTTGATTAGAAACTTGAAGAACTTGCCATATGTCCTAACATGCTAAACATGGATATCTTGATTAGAAAGTGGAATAACTTCTTCAACATAACTCCTATGAGACTTATTCAACTTCATGAAAGACTCTCCACTTATTAATGGTTCCAAATAAAGCTTCTTACATAGTGATTCATCCTAGTTTTATTAGAAGCTTGAAGAACTTGCCATATATCACAACAGGCTAAACATGGATATCATGATTAGAAAGTGGAATAACTTCTTCAACATAACTCCTATGAGATTTATTCAACTTCATGAAAGACTCTCCACTGATTAATGGTTCCAAATCAAGCTTCTTACATAGTGAATCATCCTGGTTCAATTAGAAGCTTGAAGAACTTGCCATATGTCCAAACATGCTAAACATGGATATCATGATTAGAAAGTGGAATAACTTCTTCAACATAACTCCTATGAGACTTATTCAACTTCATGAAAGACTCTCCACTTATTAATGGTTCCAAATAAAGCTTCTTACATAGTGATTCATCCTGGTTTTATTAGAAGCTTGAAGAACTTGCCATATATCACAACAGGCTAAACATGGATATCTTGATTAGAAAGTGGAATAACTTCTTCAACATAACTCCTAAGAGATTTATTCAAATTCATGTAAGATTCTCCACTGATTAATGGTTCCAAATCAAGCTTCTTACATAGTGATTCATCCTTGTTTGATTAGAAGATTGAAGAACTTGCCATATGTCTAAACAGGCTAAACATGGATATCCTGATTAAAAAGTGGAATAACTTCTTCAAGATAACTCCTATGAGATTTATTACACTTCATGAAAGACTCTCCACTGAATAATGGTTCCAAATCAAGCTTCTTACATAGTGATTCATCCTGGTTTGATTAGAAGCTTGAAGAACTTGCCATATGTCCAAACAGGCTAAACATGGATGTCATGATTAGAAAGTGGAATAACTTCTTCAACATAACTCCTATGAGATTTATTCAACTTCATGAAAGATTCTCCACTGATTAATGGTTCCAAATCAATCTTCTTACATAGTGATTCATCCTGGTTCGATTAAAAGCTTGAAGAACTTGCCATATGTCCAAAAGGGCTAAACATGGATATCCTCATTAGAAAGTGGAATAACTTCTTCAACATAACTCCTATGAGATTTATTCAACTTCATGGAGGCTCTACACTGATTAATGGTTCCAAATCAAGCTTCTTACATATTGATTCATCCTGGTTCCATTAGTAGCTTGAAGAACTTGCCATAAGTCCAAAAGGGCTAAACATGGATATCTTCATTAGAAAGTGAAATAACGTCTACAACATAACTCCTATGAGATTTATTCAACTTCATGGAGTCTATACACTGATTAACTGTTCCAAATCAAGCTTCTTACATATTGATTCATTCTGGTCTGATTAGAAGCTTGAAGAACTTGCTATATGTCCAAACAGGCTAAACATGGATATCGTGATTTGAAAGTGGAATAACTTCTTCAACATAACTCCTATGAGATTTATTCTACTTCATGAAAGACTCTCCACTGATTAATGGTTCCAAATCAAGGTTCTTACATAGTGATTCATCCTGTTTCGATTAGAATCTTGAAGAACTTGCCATATGTTCAAACATGCTAAACATGGATATCCTAATTAGAAAGTGGAATAACTTCTTCAACATAACTCCTATGAGATTTATTCAACTTAATGAAAGACTATACACTAAATAATGGTTCCAAATCAAGTTTCTTAATAGTGATTCATCCTGGTTTTATTAGAACCTTGAAGAACTTGCCATATGTCCAAACATGCTAAACATGGATATCATGATTAGAAAGTGGAATTACTTCTTCAACATAACTCCTATGAGATTTATTCAACTTCATAAAAGACTCTCCACTGATTAATGATTCCAAATCAAGCTTCTTACATAGTGAATCATCCTGGTTCAATTAGAAGCTTGAAGAACTTGCCATATGTCCAAACAGGCTAAACATGGATATCATGATTAGAAAGTGAAATAACTTCTTCAACATAATTGCTATGATATTTATTCAACTGCATGAAAGACTCTCCACTGATTAATGGTTCCAAATAAAGTTTCTTACATAGTGATTCATCCTTGTTCGATTAGAAGCTTGAAGAACCTGCCATATGTCCAAGCAGGCTAAACATGAATATCCTGATTAGAAAGTGGAATACCTTCTTCAACATAACTCCTATGAGATTTATTCAACATCATGAAAGACTCTCCACTGATTAATGGTTCCAAATCAAGCTTCTTACATAATGATTCATCCTGGTTCGATTAGAAACTTGAAGAACTTGGCATATGTCCAAACATGCTAAACATGGATATCTTGATTATAAAGTGGAATAACTTCTTCAACATAACTCCTATGAGATTTATTCAACTTTATAAAAGACACTCCACTTATTAATGGTTCCAAATCAAGATTCTTACATAGTGTTTCATCCTGGTTCGATTAGAAGCTTCAAGTATTTGCCATATGTCCAAACAGGCTAAACATGGATATCTTGATTAGAAAGTGGAATAACTTCTTCAACATAACTCCTATGAGATCTATTCAACTTCTTTAATATTCTCCACTGATTAATGGTTCCAAATCAAGCTTCTTACATAGTGATTCATCCTGTTTCGATTAGAAGCTTGAAGAACTTGCCATATGTTCAAACAGGCTAAACATGGATATCATGATTAGAAAGTGGAATAACTTCTTCAACATAACTCCTATGAGATTTATTCAACTTCATGAAAGACTATACACTGAATAATGGTTCCAAATCAAGTTTCTTACATAATGATTCATCCTGGTTTGATTAGAAGCTTGAAGAACTTGCCATATGTCCACATAGGCTAAACATGGATATCATTATTAGAAAGTGGAATAACTTCTTCAACATAACTCCTATGAGATTTATTCAACTTCATGAAAGACTCTCCACTGATTAATGGTTCCAAATCAAGCTTCTTACATAGTGATTCATCCTGGTTCGATTAGAAGCTTGAAGAACTTGCCATATGTCCAAACAGGCTAAACATGGATATCATGATTAGAAAGTGGAATAACTTCTTCAACATAACTCCTATGAGATTTATTCAACTTCATGAAAGACTCTCCACTGATTACTGGTTCCAAACCAAGCTTCTTACATAGTGATTCATCCTTGTTCGATTAGAAGCTTGAAGAACCTGCCATATGTCCTAACAGGCTAAACATGAATATCCTGATTAGAAAGTGGACTAACTTCTTCAACATAACTCCTATGAGATTTATTCAATATCATGAAAGACTCTCCACTGATTAATGGTTCCAAATCAAGCTTCTTACATAATGATTCATCCTGGTTCGATTAGAAACTTGAAGAACTTGCCATATGTCCAAACATGCTAAACATGGATATCTTGATTAGAAAGTGGAATAACTTCATCAACATAACTCCTATGAGATTTATTCTACTTCATGAAAGACTCTCCACTGATTAATGATTCCAAATCAAGGTTCTTACATAGTGATTCATCCTGTTTCGATTAGAATCTTGAAGAACTTGCCATATGTTCAAACATGCTAAACATGGATATCCTAATTAGAAAGTGGAATAACTTCTTCAACATAACTCCTATGAGATCTATTCAACTTCATGAAAGATTATCTACTGATTAATGGTTCCAAATCAAGCTTCTTACATAGTGATTCATCCTGGTTCGATTAGAAACTTGAAGAACTTGCCATATGTCCAAACATGTTAAACATGAATATCTTGTTTATAAAATGGAATAACTTCTTCAACATAACTCCAATGAGATTTATTCAACTTTATAAAAGACTCTCCACTTATTAATGGTTCCAAATCAAGATTTTTACATAGTGTTTCATCCTGGTTCGATTAGAAGCTTGAAGAACTTGCCATATGTCCAAACATGCTAAACATGGATATCTTGATTAGAAAGTGGAATAACTTCTTCAACATAACTCCTATGAGATTTATTCAACTTCATGAAAGATTATCTACTGATTAATTGTTCCAAATCAAGCTTCTTACATAGTGATTCATCCTGGTTCGATTAGAAGCTTGAAGAACTTGCCATATGTCCAAACATGCTAAACATGGATATATTGATTAGAAAGTGAAATAACTTCTTCAACATAACTCCTATGAGATCTATTCAACTTCATGAAAGATTATCTACTGATTAATGGTTCCAAATCAAGCTTCTTACATAGTGATTCATCCTGGTTCGATTAGAAGCTTGAAGAACTTGTCATATGTTCAAACAGGCTAAATATGGATATCCTCATTAGAAAGTGGAATAACTTCTTCAACAGAACTCCTATGAGATTTATTCAACTTCATGAAAGAATCTCCACTTATTAATGGTTCCAAATCAAGCTTCTTACATTGTGATTCATCCTGGTTCGATTAGAAGCTTGAAGAACTTGGCATATGTCCAAACAGGCTAAACATGGATATCCTGATTAGAAAGTGGAATAACTGCTTCAACATAACTCCTACGGGATTTATTCAACTTCATGAAAGAATCTCCACTGATTAATGGTTCCAAATCAAGCTTCTTACATAGTGATTCATCCTGGTTTGGTTAGAAGCTTGAAGAACTTGCCATATGTCCAAACAGGCTAAACATGGATATCCTGATTAGAAAGTGAAATAACTTCTTCAAGATAACTCCTATGAGATTTAGTCAACTTCATGAAAGACTCTCCACTGATTAATGGTTCCAAATCAAGCTTCTTACATAATTATCCATCCTTGTTCGATTAGAAGCTTGAAGAACTTGATATATGTCTAAACACCCTAAACATGGATATCATGAGTAGAAAGTGGAATAACTTCTTCAACATAACTCCTATGAGATTTATTAAACTTAATGAAAGACTCTTCACTGATAAATGGTTCCAAATCAAGCTTCTTACATAGTGATTCATCCTGGTTTGATTAGAAGCTTGAAGGACTTGCCATATGTCCAAACAGGCTAAACATGGATATTCTTATTAGAAAGTAGAATAACTTCTTCAACATAACTCCTATGGGATTTATTCAACTTTATGAAAGACTCTCCACTGATTAATGGTTCCAAATCAAGCTTCTTACATAGTGATTCATCATGGTTCGATTAGAAGCTTGAAGAATTTGCCATATGTCGGAACATGCTAAACATGGATATCCTTATTAGAAAGTGGAATAACTTGTTCAACATAACTCCTATGGGATTTATTCAACTTTATGAAAGAATCTCCACTGATTAATGGTTCCAATCAAGCTTCTCACATAGTGATTCATCCTGGTTCGATTAGAAGCTTGAAGAACTTGCCATATGTCCAAACAGGCTAAATGTGGATATCCTGATTAGAAAGTAGAATTACTTCTTCAACATAACTCCAATGACATTTATTCAAATTCATGAAAGACTCTCCACTGATCAATGGTTCCAAATCAATCTTATTACATAGTGATTCATCCTGGTTCGATTAGAAGCTTGAAGAACTTGACATATGTCCAAACAGGCTAAACATAGATATCCTGATTAGAAAGTGGAATAACTTCTTCAAGATAACTCCTATGGGATTTAGTCAAATTCATGAAAGACTCTCTACTGATTAATGGTTCCAAATCAAGCTTCTTACATAATTTTTCATCCTTGTTCGATTAGAAGCTTGAAGAACTTGATATATGTCTAAACACCCTAAACATGGATATCATGATTAGAAAGTGGAATAACTTCTTCAACATTAGTCCTATGATATTTATTAAACTTAATGAAAGACTCTTCACTGATAAATGGTTCCAAATCAAGCTTCTTACATAGTAATTCATCCTGGTTTGCTTAGAAACTTGAAGAACTTGACATATGTCCAAAAAGGCTAAACATGGATATCCTTATTAGAAAGTGGAATAACTTCTTCAACATAACTCCTATGGGATTTATTCAACTTTATGAAAGACTTTCCACTGATTAATGGTTCCAAATCAAGCTTCTTACATAGTGATTCATCCTGGTTCGGTTAGAAGTTAAAGAACTTGCCATATTTCCAAACATGCTAAACATGGATATCCTGATTAGAAAGTGGAATAACTTCTTCAACATAACTCCTATGATATTTATTCAACTTCATGAAAGATTCTCCACTGAATTATGGTTCGAAATCAAGCTTCTTACATAGTGATTCATCCTGGTTCGATTAGAAGCTTGAACAACTTGATATATGTCTAAACACCCTAAACATGGATATCATGATTAAAAAGTGGAATAACTTCTTCAACATAACTCCTATGAGATTAATTCAACTTAATGAAAGACTCTTCACTGATAAATGGTTCCAAATCAAGCTTCCTACATAGTGATTCATCCTTGTTCGATTAGAAGCTTGAAGAACTTGTCATATGTCAAAACAGGCTAAACATGCATATTCTTATTAGAAAGTGGAATAACTTTTGCAATATAACTCCTATGGGATTTATTAAATTTCATGAAAGACTCTCCACTGAATAATGGTTCCAAATTAAGCTTTTTACATAATGATTCATCCTGGTTTGATTAGAAGCTTGAAGAACTTGCCATATGTCCAAACAAGCTAAATATGGATATCCTGATTAGAAAGTGTAATAACTTCTTCAACACAACTCCTATGAGATTTATTCAACTTCATGAAAGAATCTCCACTTATTAATGGTTCCAAATCAAGCTTCTTACATAGTGATTCATCCTGGTTCGATTAGAAGCTTGAAGAACTTGCCATATGTCCAAACAGGCTAAACATGGATATCCTGATTAGAAAGTGGAATAACTGCTTCAACATAACTCCTATGGGATTTATTCAACTTCATGAAAGAATCTACACTGATTAATGGTTCCAAATCAAGCTTCTTACATAGTGATTCATCCTTGTTTGGTTAGAAGCTTGAAGAACTTGCCATATATCCAAACAGGCTAAACATGGATATCATGATTAGAAAGTGAAATAACTTCTTCAAGATAACTCCTATGAGATTTAGTCAACTTCATGAAAGACTCTCCACTGATTAATGGTTCCAAATCAAGCTTCTTACATAATTATTCATCATTGTTCGATTAGAAGCTTGAAGAACTTGATATATGTCTAAACACCCTAAACATGGATATCATGATTAGAAAGTGGAATAACTTCTTCAACATAACTCCTATGAGATTTATTAAACTTAATGAAAGATTCTTCACTGAGAAATGGTTCCAAATCAAGCTTCTTACATAGTGATTCATCCTGGTTTGGTTAGAAGCTTGAAGAACTTGCCATATGTCCAAACAGGTTAAACATGGATATCCGTATTAGAAAGTAGAATAACTTCTTCAACATAACTCCTATGGGATTTATTCAACTTTATGAAAGACTCTCCACTGATTTATGGTTCCAAATCAAGCTTCTTACATAGTGATTCATCATGGTTCGATTAGAAGCTTGAAGAACTTGCCATATGTCCAAACAGGCTAAACAGGCTAAACATGGATATCCTTATTAGAAAGTGGAATAACTTGTTCAACATAACTCCTATGGGATTTATTCAACTTTATGAAAAAAACTCCACTGATTAATGGTTCCAAATCAAGCTTCTTACATAGTGATTCATCCTGGTTCGATTAGAAGCTTGAAGAACTTGCCATATGTCCAAACAGGCTAAACATGGATATCTTGATTAGAATGTGGAATAACTTCTTAAACATAACTCCTATGAGATTTATTAAACTTCATGAAAAAAACTCCACTGATTAATGGTTCCAAATCAAGCTTCTTACATAGTGATTCATCCTGGTTCGATTAGAAGCTTGAAGAACTTGCCATATGTCCAAACAGGCTAAACATGGATATCATGATTAAAAGTGGAATAACTGCTTCAATATAACTCCTATGGGATTTATTCAACTTCATGAAAGAATCTCCACTGATTAATAGTTCCAAATCAAGCTTCTTACATAGTGATTCATCCTGGTTTGATTAGAAGCTTGAAGAACTTGCCATTGTCCAAACAGGCTAAATGTGGATATCCTGATTAGAAAGTAGAATAATTTCTTCAACATAACTCCAATGATATTTATTCAAATTCATGAAAGACTCTCCACTTATCAATGGTTACAAATCAATCTTATTACATAGTGATTCATCCTGGTTTGATTAGAAGCTTGAAGAACTTGACATATGTCCAAACAGGCTAAACACAGATATCCTGATTAGAAAGTGGAATAACTTCTTCAAGATAACTCCTATGGGATTTAGTAAACTTCATGAAAGACTCTCTACTGATTAATGGTTCCAAATCAAGCTTCTTACATAATTTTTCATCCTTGTTCGATTAGAAGCTTGAAGAACTTGATATATGTCTAAACACCCTAAACATGGATATCATGATTAGAAAGTGGAATAACTTCTTCAACATAACTCCTATGAGATTTATTAACTTTAATGAAAGACTCTTCACTGATAAATGGTTCCAAATAAAACTTCTTACATAGTGATTCATCCTGGTTTGATTAGAAGCTTGAAGAACTTGCCATATGTCCAAACAGGCTAAACATGGATATCCTTATTAGAAATTGGAATAACTTCTTCAACATAACTCCTATGGGATTTATTCAACTTTATGAAAGACTCTCCACTGATTAATGGTTCCAAATCAAGCTTCTTACATAGTGATTCATCCTGGTTCGGTTAGAAGTTAAAGAACTTGCCATATTTCCAAACAGGTTAAACATGGATATCCTGATTAGAAAGTGGAATAACTTCTTCAACATAATTCCTATGGTATTTATTCAACTTCATGAAATATTCTCCACTGAATTATGGTTCGAAAGAAGGCTTCTCACATTGTGATTCATCCTGGTTCGATTAGAAGCTTGAAGAACTAGATATATGTCTAAACACCCTATACATTGATATCATGATTAGAAAGTGGAATAACTTCTTCAACATAACTCCTATGAGATTAATTCAACTTAATGAAAGACTCTTCACTGATAAATGGTTCCAAATCAAGCTTCCTACATAGTGATTCATCCTTGTTCGATTAGAAGCTTGAAGAACTTGTCATATCTCAAAATAGGCTAAACATGTATATTCTTATTAGAAAGTGGAATAACTTCTGCAACATAACTCCTATGGGATTTATTAAATTTCATGAAAGACTCTCCACTGAATAATGGTTCCAAATTAAGCTTCTTACATAATGATTCATCCTGGTTTGATTAGAAGCTTGAAGAACTTGCCATATGTCCAAACAAGCTAAATAGGGATATCCTGATTAGAAAGTAGAAGAACTTCTTCAACATAACTCCTATGAGATTTATTCAACTTCATGAAAGAATCTCCACTTATTAATGGTTCCAAATCAAGCTTCTTACATAGTGATTCATCCTGGTTCGATTAGAAGCTTGAAGAACTTGCCATATGTCCAAACAGGCTAAACATGGATATCCTGATTAGAAAGTGGAATAACCGCTTCAACATAACTCCTATGGGATTTATTAAACTTCATGAAAGAATCTCTACTGATTAATGGTTCCAAATCAAGGTTCTTACATAGTGATTCATCCTGGTTTGGTTAGAAGTTTGAAGAACTTGCCATATGTCCAAATAGGCTAAACACGGATATCATGATTACAAAGTGAAATAACTTCTTCAAGAAACTCCTATGAGATTTAGTCAACTTCATGAAAGACTCTCCACTGATTAATGGTTCCAAATCAAGCTTCTTACATAATTATTCATCCTTGTTCGATTAGAAGCTTGAAGAACTTGATATATGTCTAAACACCCTAAACATGGATATCATGATTAGAAAGTGGAATAACTTCTTCAACATAACTCCTATGAGATTTACTAAACTTAATGATAGACTCTTCACTGATAAATGGTTCCAAATCAAGCTTCTTACATAGTGATTCATCCTGGTTTGATTAGAAGCTTGAAGAACTTGCCATATGTCCAAAAAGGCTAAACATGGATATCCTTATTAGAAAGTAGAATAACTTCTTCAACATAACTCCTATGGGATTTATTTAACTTTATGAAAGACTCTCCACTGATCAATGGTTCCAAATCAATCTTATTACATAGTGATTCATCCTGGTTCAATTAGAAGCTTGAAGAACTTGACATATGTCCAAACAGGCTAAACATAGATATCCTGATTAGAAAGTGGAATAACTTCTTCAAGATAACTCCTATGAAATTTAGTCAACTTCATGAAAGAATCTCTACTGATTAATGGTTCCAAATCAAGCTTCTTACATAATTTTTCATCCTTGTTCGATTAGAAGCTTGAAGAACTTGATATATGTCTAAACACCCTAAACATGGATATCATGATTAGAAAGTGGAATAACTTCTTCAATATAACTCCTATGAGATTTATTAAACTTAATGAAAGACTCTTCACTGATAAATGGTTCCAAATCAAGCTTCTTACATAGTGATTCATCCTGGTTTGATTAGAAGCTTGAAGAACTTGCCATATGTCCAAACAGGCTAAACATGGATATCCTGATTAGAAAGTGGAATAACTGCTTCAACATAAATCCTATGGGATTTATTCAACTTCATGAAAGAATCTCCACTGATTAATGGTTCCAAATCAAGTTTCTTACATAGTGATTCATCCTGTTTTTGTTAGAAGTTTGAAGAACTTGCCATATGTCCAAACAGGCTAAACATGGATATCCTGATTAGAAAGTGAAATAACTTCTTCAAGATAACTCCTATGAGAATTAGTCAACTTCATGAAAGACTCTCCACTGATTAATGGTTCCAAATCAAGCTTCTTACAAAATTATTCATCCTTGTTGGATTAGAAGCTTGAAGAACTTGATATATGTCTAAACAACCTAAACATGGATATCATGATTAGAAAGTGGAATAACTTCTTCAACATAACTCCTATGAGATTTATTAAACTTAATGAAAGACTCTTCACTGATAAATGGTTCCAAATCAAGCTTCTTACATAGTGATTCATCCTGGTTTGATTAGAAGCTTTAAGAACTTGCCATATGTCCAAACAGGCTAAACATGGATATCCTTATTAGAAAGTAGAATAACTTCTTCAACATAACTCCTATGGGATTTATTCAACTTTATGAAAGACTCTCCACTGATTAATGGTTCCAAATCAAGCTTCTTACATAGTGATTCATCATGGTTCGATTAGAAGCTTGAAGAAGTTGCCATATGTCCAAACAGGCTAAACTTGGATATCCTTATTAGAAAGTGGAATAACTTGTTCAACATAACTCCTATGGGATTTATTCAACTTTATGAAAGAATCTCCACTGATTAATGGTTCCAAATCAAGCTTCTTACATAGTGATTCATCCTGGTTCGATTAGAAGCTTGAAGAACTTGTCATATGTCCAAACAGGCTAAACATGGATATCATGATTAGAAAGTGGAATAACTGCTTCAACATAACTCCTATGGTATTTATTCAACTTCATGAAAGAATCTCCACTGATTAATGGTTCCAAATCAAGCTTCTTACATAGTGATTCATCCTGGTTTGATTAGAAGCTTGAAGAACTTGCCATTGTCCAAACAGGTTAAATGTGGATATCCTGATTAGAAAGTAGAATAACTTCTTCAACATAACTCCAATGACATTTATTCAAATTCATTAAAGACTCTCCACTGATCAGTGGTTCCAAATCAACCTTATTATATAGTGATTCATCCTGGTTCGATTAGAAGCTTGAAGAACTTGACATATGTCCAAACAGGCTAAACATAGATATCTTGATTAGAAAGTGGAATAACTTCTTCAAGATAACTCCTATGGGATTTAGTCAAGTTCATGAAAGACTCTCTACTGATTAATGGTTCCAAATCAAGCTTCTTACATAATTTTTCATCCTTGTTCGATTAGAAGCTTGAAGAACTTGATATATGTCTAAACACCCTAAACATGGATATCATGATTAGAAAGTGGAATAACTTCTTCAACATAACTCCTATGAGATTTATTAAACTTCATGAAAGACTCTTCACTGATAAATGGTTCCAAATCAAGCTTCTTACATAGTGATTCATCCTGGTTTGATTAGAAGCTTGAAGAACTTGCCATATGTCCAAACAGGCTAAACATTGATATCCTTATTATAAAGTGGAATAACTTCTTCAACATAACTCCTATGGGATTTATTCAACGTTATGAAAGATTCTCCACTGATTAATGGTTCCAAATCAAGCTTCTTACATAGTGATTCATCCTGGTTCGGTTAGAAGTTAAAGAACTTGCCATATTTCCAAACAGGCTAAAGATGGATATCCTGATTAGAAAGTGAAATAACTTCTTCAACATAACTCCTATGATATTTATTCAACTTCATGAAAGATTCTCCACTGAATTATGGTTTGAAATCAAGCTTCTTACATAGTGATTCATCCTGGTTCGATTAGAAGCTTGAAGAACTTGATATATGTCTAAACACCCTAAACATGGATATCATGATTAGAAAGTGGAATAACTTCTTCAACATAACTCCTATGAGATTAATTCAACTTAATGAAAGACTCTTCACTGATAAATGGTTCCAAATCAAGCTTCCTACATAGTGATTCATCCTGGTTCGATTAGAAGCTTGAAGAACTTGTCATATGTCAAAACAGGCTAAACATGCATATTCTTATTAGAAAGTGGAATAACTTCTGCAACATAACTCCTATGGAATTTATTAAATTTCATGAAAGACTCTCCACTGATTAATGGTTCCAAATTAAGCTTCTTACATAATGATTCATCCTGGTTTGATTAGAAGGTTGAAGAACTTGCCATATGTCCAAACAAGCTAAATATGGATATCCTGATTAGAAAGTGGAATAACTTCTTCAACACAACTCCTATGAGATTTATTCAACTTCATGAAAGAATCTCCACTTATTAATGGTTCCAAATCAAGCTTCTTACATAGAGATTCATCCTGGTTCGATTAGAAGCTTGAAGAACTTGCCATATGTCCAAAGAGGCTAAACATGGATATCCTGATTAGAAAGTTGAATAACTGTTTCAACATAACTCCTATGGGATTTATTCAACTTCATGAAAGAATTTCCACTGATTAATGGTTCAAAATCAAGCTTCTTACATAGTGATTCATCCTGGTTTGATTAGAAGCTTGAAGAACTTGCCATTGTCCAAACAGGCTAAATATGGATATCCTGATTAGAAAGTAGAATAAATTTTTCAACATAACTCCAATGGGATTTATTCAAATTCATGAAAGACTCTCCACTGATCAATGGTTCCAAATCAATCTTATTACATAGTGATTCATCCTGGTTTGATTAGAAGCTTGAAGAATTTTCCATATGTCCAAACAGGCTAAACATGGATATCCTTATTAGAAAGTTGAATAACCTCTTCAACATAACTCCTATGGGATTTAGTCAACTTCATGAAAGACTCTCCACTGATTAATGGTTCCAAATCAACCTTCTTACATAATTATTCTTCCTTGTTCGATTAGAAGCTTGAAGAACTTGATATATGTCTAAACACCCTAAACATGGATATCATGATTAGAAAGTGGAATAACTTCTTCAACATAACTCCTATGAGATTTGTTAAACTTAATGAAAGACTCTTCACTGATAAATGGTTCAAATCAAGCTTCTTACATAGTGATTCATCCTGGTTCGGTTAGAAGTTAAAGAACTTGCCATATTTCCAAACAGGCTAAACATGGATATCCTGATTAGAAAGTGGAATAACTTCTTCAACGTAACTCCTATGATATTTATTCAACTTCATGAAAGATTCTCCACTGAATTATGGTTCGAAATCAAGCTTCTTACATAGTGATTCATCCTGGTTCGATTAGAAGCTTGAAGAAGTTGATATATGTCTAAACACCCTAAACATGGATATCATGATTAGAAAGTGGAATAACTTCTTCAACATAACTCTTATGAGATTAATTCAACTTATTGAAAGACTCTTCACTGATAAATGGTTCCAAATCAAGCTTCCTACATAGTGATTCATCCTGGTTCGATTAGAAGCTTGAAGAACTTGTCATATGTCAAAACAGGCTATACATGCATATTCTTATTAGAAAGTGGAATAACTTCTGCAACATAACTCCTATGGGATTTAATAAATTTCATGAAAGACTCTCCACTGATTAATGGTTCCAAATTAAGCTTCTTACATAATGATTAATCCTGGTTTGATTAGAAGCTTGAAGAACTTGCCATATGTCCAAAAGCTAAATATGGATATCCTGATTAGAAAGTGGAATAACTTCTTCAACACAACTCCTATGAGATTTATTCAACTTCATGAAAGAATCTACACTTATTAATGGTTCCAAATCAAGCTTCTTACATAGTGATTCATCCTGGTTCGATTTGAAGCTTGAAGAACTTGCCATATGTCCAAAAGGCTAAACATGGCTAATTTGATCAGAAAGTGGAATAACTGCTTCAACATATCTCCTATGGGATTTATTCAACTTCATGAAAGAATTTCCACTGATTAATGGTTCAAAATCAAGCTTCTTACATAGTGATTCATCCTTGTTTGATTAGAAACTTGAAGAACTTGATGTTGTCCAAACAGGCTAAATATGGATATCCTGATTAGAAAGTAGAATAACTTTTTCAACATAACTCCAATGATGTTTATTCAAATTCATGAAAGACTCTCCACTGATCAATGGTTCCAAATCAATCTTATTACATAGTGATTCATCCTGGTTTGATTAGAAGCTTGAAGAACTTGCCATATGTCCAAACAGGCTAAACATGGATATCCTTATTAGAAAGTGGAATAACTTCTTCAACATAACTCCTATGGGATTTAGTCAACTTCATGAAAGACTCTCCACTGATTAATGGTTCCAAATCAACCTTCTTACATAATTATTCATCCTTGTTCGATTAGAAGCTTGAAGAACTTGATATATGTATAAACACCCTAAACATGGATATCATGTTTAGAAAGTGGAATAACTTCTTCAACATAACTCCTATGAGATTTATTAAACTTAATGAAAGACTCTTCACTGATAAATTGTTCCAAATCAAGCTTCTTACATAGTGATTCATCCTGGTTTGATTAGAAGCTTGAAAAACTTGCCATATGTCCAAACAGGCTAAACATGGATATCCTTTTTAGAAAGTGGAATAACTTCTTCAACATAACTACTATGGGATTTATTCAAGTTCATGAAAGACTCTTCACTGATAAATGGTTCCAAATCAAGCTTCTTACATAGTGATTCATCCTGGTTCGATTAGAAGCTTGAAGAACTTAATATATGTCCAAACACCCTAAACATGGATATCATGATTAGAAAGTGGAATAACTTCTTCAACAGAACTCCTATGAGATTTATTCAACTTCATGAAAGACTCTCCACTGATTAATGGTTCCAAATCAAGCTTCTTGCATACTGATTCATCCTGGTTTGGTTAGAAGTTGAAGAACTTGCCATATTTCCAAACAGGCTAAACATGGATATCCTGATTAGAAAGTGGAATAACTTCTTCAACATAACTCCTATGGGATTTATTCAACTTCATGAAAGATTCTCCACTGAATAATGGTTCCAAATCAAGCTTCTTACATATTTATTTATCCTGGTTTGATTAGAAGCTTGAAGAACTTGATATATGTCTAAACACCCTAAACATGGATATCATGAATAGAAAGTGGAATAACTTCTTCAACATAACTCCTACGAGATTTATTCAACTTCATGAAAGACTCTTCATTGATAAATGATTCCAAATCAATCTTCCTACATAGTGATTCATCCTGGTTCAATCATAAGCTTGAAGAACTTGTCATATGTCAAAACAGGCTAAACATGCATATTCTTATTAGAAAGTGAAATAACTTTTGCAACATAACTCCTATGGGATTTATTAAATTTCGTGAGAGACTCTCCACTGATTAATGGTTCCAAATTAAGCTTCTTACATAATGATTCATCCTGGTTTGATTAGAAGCTTGAAGAACTTGCCATATGTCCAAACAAGCTAAATATGGATATCCTGATTAAAAAGTGGAATAACTTCTTCAACACAAGTCCTATGAGATTTATTCAACTTCATGAAAGAATCTCCACTTATTAAAGGTTCCAAATCAAGCTTCTTACATAGTGATTCATCCTGGTTCGATTAGGAGGTTGAAGAACTTGCCATATGTCCAAAGAGGCTAAACATGGATATCCTGATTAGAAAGTGAAATAACTGCTTCAACATAACTCCTATGGGATTTATTCAACTTCATGAAAGAATCACCACTGATTAATGGTTCCAAATCAAGCTTCTTACATAGTGATTCATCTTGGTTCGATTAGAAGCTTGAAGAACTTAATATATGTCCAAACACCCTAAACATGGATATCATGATTAGAAAGTGGAATAACTTCTTCAACATAACTCCTATGAGATTTATTCAACTTAATGAAAGACTCTTCACTTATCAATGGTTTCAAATCAATCTTCTTACATAGTGATTCATCCTGGTTTGATTAGAAGCTTGAAGAAGTTGCCATATGTCCAAACAGACTAAACATGGATATCCTGATTAGAAAGTGGAATAACTTCTTCAACATAACTACTATGGGATTTATTCAACTTCATGAAAGACTTTTCACTGATAAATGGTTCCAAATCAAGCTTCTTACATAGTAATTCATCCTGGTTCGATTAGAAGCTTGAAGAACTTAATATAAGTCCAAACACCCTAAACATGGATATCATGATTAGAAAGTGGAATAACTTCTTCAACATAACTCCTATGGGATTTATTCAACTTCATGAAAGATTCTCCACTGAATAAGGGTTCCAAATCAAGCTTCTTACATATTTATTTATCCTGGTTCGATTAGAAGCTTGAAGAACTTGATATATTTCTAAACACCCTAAACATGGATATCATGAATAGAAAGTGGAATAACTTCTTCAACATAACTCCTACGAGGTTTATTCAACTTAATGAAAGACTCTTCACTGATAAATGGTTCCAAATCAAGCTTCCTACATAGTGATTCATCCTGGTTTGATTAGAAGCTTGAAGAACTTGTCATATGTCAAAACAGGCTAAACATGCATATTCTTATTAGAAAGTGTAATAACTTCTTCAACATAACTCCTATGGGATTTATTCAACTTCATGAAAGATTCTCCACTGAATAATGGTTCCAAATCAAGCTTCTTACATATTTATTTATCCTTGTTTGATTAGAAGCTTGAAGAACTTGATATATATCTAAACACCCTAAACATGGATATCATGAATAGAAAGTGGAATAACTTCTTCAACAAAACTCCTACGAGGTTTATTCAACTTAATGAAAGACTCTTCACTGATAAATGGTTCCAAATCAAGCTTCCTACAAAGTGATTCATCCTGGTTCGATTAGAAGCTTGAAGAACTTGTCATATGTCAAAACAGGCTAAACATGCATATTCTTATTAGAAAGTGGAATAACTTCTGCAACATAACTCCTATGGGATTTATTAAATTTCATGAAAGACTCTCCACTGATTAATGGTTCCAAATTAAGCTTCTTACATAATGATTCATCCTGGTTTGATTAGAAGTTTGAAGAACTTGCCATATGTCCAAACAAGCTAAATATGGATATCCTGATTAGAAAGTGGAATAACTTCTTCAACACAACTCCTATAAGATTTATTCAACTTCATGAAAGAATCTACACTTATTAATGGTTCCAAATCAAGCTTCTTACATAGTGATTCATCCTGGTTCGATTAGAAGGTTGAAGAACTTGCCATATGTCCAAAGAGGCTAAACATGGATATCCTGATTAGAAAGTGGAATAACTGCTTCAACATAACTCCTATTGGATTTATTCAACTCCATGAAAGAATATCCACTGATTAATGGTTCCAAATCAAGCTTCTTACATAGTGATTCATCCTGGTTTGATTAGAAGCTTGAAGAACCTGCCATTGTCCAAACAGGCTAAATATTGATATCCTGATTAGAAAGTAGAATAACTTCTTCAACATAACTCCAATGGGATTTATTCAAGTTCATGAAAGACTCTCCACTGATCAATGGTTCCAAATCAATCTTATTACATAGTGATGCATCCTGGTTCGATTAGAAGCTTGAAGAACTTGACATATGTCCAAACAGACTAAACATAGATATCTTGATTAGAAAGTGGAATAACTTCTTCAAGATAACTCCTATGGGATTTAGTCAACTTCATGAAAGACTCTCCACTGATTAATGGTTCTAAATCAAGCTTATTACATAGTGATTCATCCTGGTTCGGTTAGAAGTTGAAGAACTTGCCACATTTCCAAACAGCCTAAACATGGATATCCTGATTAGAAAGTGGAATAACTTCTTCAACATAACTCCTATCGGATTTATTCAACTTCATGAAAGACTCTTCACTGATAAATGGTTCCAAATCAAGCTTCCTACATAGTGATTCATCCTGGTTCGATTAGAAGATTGAAGAACTTGTCATATGTCAAAACAGACTAAACATGCATATTCTTATTAGAAAGTGGAATAACTTTTGCAACATAACTCCTATGGGATTTATTAAATTTCACGAGAGACTCTCCACTGATTAATGGTTCCAAATTAAGCTTCTTACATAATGATTAATCCTTGTTTGATTAGAAGCTTGAAGAACTTGCCATATGTTTAAACAAGCTAAATATGGATATCCTGACTAAAAAGTGGAATAACTTCTTCAACACAACTTCTATGAGATTTATTCAACTTCATGAAATAATCTCCACTTATTAAAGGTTCCAAATCAAGCTTCTTACATAATGATTCATCCTGGTTCATTAGAAGGTTGAAGAACTTGCCATATGTCCAAAGAGACTAAACATGGATATCCTGATTAGAAAGTGAAATAACTGCTTCAACATAACTCCTATGGGATTTATTCAACTTCATGAAAGAATCACCACTGATTAATGGTTCCAAATCAAGCTTCTTACATAGTGATTCATCCTGGTTTGATTAGAAGCTTGAAGAATCTGCCATTGTCCAAACAGGCTAAATATAGATATCCTGATTAGAAAGTATAATAACTTCTTCAACATAACTCCAATGGGATTTATTCAAACTCATGAAAGACTCTCCACTGATCAATGGTTCCAAATCAATCTTATTACATAGTGATTCATCCTGGTTCGATTAGAAGCTTGAAGAACTTGACATATGTCCAAACAGACTAAACTTAGATATCCTGATTAGAAAGTGGCATATTTTCTTCAAGATAACTCCTATGGGATTTAGTCATCTTCATGAAAGACTCTCCACTGATTAATGGTTCCAAATCAAGCTTCTTACGTAATTATTCATCCTTGTTCGATTAGAAGCTTGAAGAACTTGATATATGTCTAAACACCGTAAACATGGATATCATGATTAGAAAGTTGAATAACTTCTTCAACATAACTCCTATGAGATTAATTCAACTTAATGAAAGACTCTTCACTGATAAATGGTTCCAAATCAAGCTTCTTAAATAGTGATTCATCCTGGTTTGATTAGAAGCTTGAAGAACTTTCCATATGTCCAAACAAGCTAAACATGGATATCCTTATTAGAAAGTGGAATAACTTCTTAAACATAACTCCTATGGGATTTAGTCAACTTCATGAAAGACTCTCCACTGATTAATGGTTCCATATCAAGCTTCTCACATAATTCTTCATCCTTGTTCTATTAGAAGCTTGAAGAACTTGATATATGTCTAAACACCCTAAACATGGATATCATGATTAGAAAGTGGAATAACTTCTTCAACAGAACTCCTATGAGATTTATTCAACTTCATGAAAGACTCTCCACTGATTAATGGTTCCAAATCAAGCTTCTTACATAGTGATTCATCCTGGTTCGGTTAAAAGTTGAAAAACTTGCAATATTTCCAAACAGGCTAAACATGGATATCCTGATTAGAAAGTGGAATAACTTCTTCAACATAACTCCTATGGGATTTATTCAACTTCATGAAAGATTCTCCACTAAATAATGCTTCCAAATCAAGCTTCTTACATGTCTAAACACCCTAAACATGATATATGTCTAAACACCCTAAACATGGATATCATGAATAAAAAGTGGAATAACTTCTTCAACATAACTCCTATGAGATTTATTCAACTTATTGAAAGACTCTTCACTGATAAATGGTTCAAAATCAAGCTTCTTATATAGTGATTCATCCTGGTTCGATTAGAAGCTTAAGGAACTTGCCATATGTCCAAACAGGCTAAACATGGATAACATGGTTAGAAAGTGGAATAACTTTTTCAACACAACTTCTATGAGATTTATTCAACTTCATGAAAGACTCTCCACTGATAAATGGTTCCAAATCAAGCTTCTTACATAGTGATTCATCCTGGTTTGATTAGAAGCTTGAAGAACTTGCCATATGTCCAAACAAGCTAAACATGGATATCCTTATTAGAAAGTGGAATAACTTCTTCAAGATAACTCCTATGGGATTTATTCAACTTCATGAAAGACACTCCACTGATTAATCGTTCCAAATCAAGCTTCTTTCATAGTGATTCATCCTGGTTTGATTAGAAGCTTGAAGAACTTGCCATATGTCCAAACAGACTAAATATGGATATCTTGATTAGAAAGTAGAATAACTTCTCCAACATAACTCCAATGGGATTTATTCAACTTCATGAAAGACTCTCCACTGATCAATGGTTCCAAATCAATCTTCTTACATAGTGATTCATCCTGGTTCGATTAGAAGCTTGAAG
The DNA here is from genome assembly GCA_012274485.2 of Sinapis alba. Taxonomy (NCBI): domain Eukaryota; kingdom Viridiplantae; phylum Streptophyta; class Magnoliopsida; order Brassicales; family Brassicaceae; genus Sinapis; species Sinapis alba. The sequence continues at coordinate 10,431 of MU106949.1, read as the reverse complement.
AACTTGCCATATGCCCAAACAGGCTTAACATGGATATCCTGATTAGAAAGTGAAATAACTTCTTTAACATAACTCCTATTGGATTTATTCAACTTTATGAAAGACTCTCCACTGATTAATGGTTCCAAATCAAGCTTCTTACATAGTGATTCATCCTGGTTCGATTAGAAGCTTGAAGAACTTGACATATGTCCAAACAGGCTAAACATGGATATCCTTATGAGAAAGTGGAATAACTTCTTCAACATAACTACTATGAAATTTATTCAAATTCTTGAAAGACTCTTCACTGATTAATGGTTCCAAATCAAGCTTCTTACAAAGTCATACATCCTTGTTCGATTAGAAGCTTGAATAACTTGTCATATGTCCAAACAGGCTAAACTTGGAAATCCTGATTAGAAAGTTGAATAACTTTTTCAACATAACTCCTAGGGGATTTATTCAACTTCATGAAAGACTCTCCACTGGTTAATGATTCCAAATTAAGCTTCTTACACAAAGATTCATCCTGGTTTGATTAGAATCTTGAAGAACTTGCCATATATCCAAACAGGCTAAACATGGATATCCTTATTAGAAAGTGGAAAAACTTCTTCAACATAACTCCTATGGGAGTTATTCAACTTCATAAAAAACTCTCCACTGATTAATGGTTCCAAATCAAGCTTCTTACATAGTGTTTTATCCCTGTTCGATTAGAAGCTTGAAGAACTTGACATATGTCCAAACAGGCTAAACATAGATATCTTGATTAGAAAGTGGAATAACTTCCTCAAGATTACTCCTATGGGATTTATTCAACTTCATGAAAGACTCTCCACTGATTAATGGTTCCAAATCAAGCTTCTTACATAATTATTCATCCTTGTTCGATTAGAAGATTGAAGAACTTGATATATGTCTAAACACCCTAAACATGGATATCCTGATTAGAAAGTGGAATAACTTCTTCAACATAACTCCTATGAGATTTATTAAACTTAATAAAAGACTCTTCACTGATAAACGGTTCCAAATCAAGCTTCTTACATAGTAATTCATCCTGGTTTGATTAGAAGCTTGAAGAACTTGCCATATGTCCAAACAAGCTAAACATGGATATCCTTATTAGAAAGTGGAATAACTTCTTCAACATAACTCCTATGGGATTTATTCAACTTTATGAAAGACTCTCCACTGATTAATGGTTCCAAATCAAGCTTCTTACATAGTGATTCATCCTGGTTCGATTAGAAGCTTGAAGAACTTGCCATATGTCCAAACAAGCTAAACATGGATATCCTTATTAGAAAGTGGAATAACTTCTTCAACATAACTACTATGAAATTTATTCAAATTATTGAAAGACTCTTCACTGATTAATGGTTCCAAATCAAGCTTCTTACATAGTGATTCATCCTGGTTCGATTAGAAGCTTGAAGAACTTGCCATATGTCCAAACAAGCTAAACATGGATATCCTTATTAGAAAGTGGAATAACTTCTTCAACATAACTACTATGAAATTTATTCAAATTATTGAAAGACTCTTCACTGATTAATGGTTCCAAATCAAGCTTCTTACAAAGTCATTCATCCTTGTTTGATTAGAAGCTTGAATAACTTGCCATATGTCTAAACAGGTTAAACATGGAAATCCTGATTAGAAAGTGGAATAACTTTTTCAACATAACTCCTAGGGGATTTATTCAACTTCATGAAAGACTCTCCACTAGTTAAAGATTCCAAATTAAGCTTCTTACACAGTGATTCATCTTGGTTCGATTAGAATCTTGAAGAACTTGCCATACGTCCAAACAGGCTAAACATGGATATCCTTATTAGAAAGTGGAATAACTTCTTCAACATAACTCCTATGGGAGTTATTCAACTTCATGAAAAACTCTCCACTGATTAATGGTTCCAAATCAAGCTTCTTACATAATGCTTTATCCTAGTTCGATTTCAACCTTGAAGAACTTGACATATGTCCAAACTGGCTAAACATAGATATCCTGATTAGAAAGTGGAATAACTTCTTCAAGATAATTCCTATGGGATTTAGTCAACTTCATGAAAGACTCTCCACTGATTAATGGTTCCAAATCAGGCTTCTTACATAATTTTTCATCCTTGTTCGATTAGAAGCTTGAAGAACTTGATATATGTCTAAACACCCTAAACATTGATATCATGATTAGAAAGTGGAATAACTTCTTCAACATAACTCCTATGAGATTTGTTAAACTTAATGAAAGACTCTTCACTGATAAATGGTTCCAAATCAAGCTTCTTACATAGTGATTCATCCTGGTTTGATTAGAAGCTTGAAGAGCTTCCCATATGTCCAAACATGGATATCCTTATTAGAAAGTGGAATAACTTCTTCAACATAACTCCTATGGGATTTATTCAACTTTATGAAAGACTCTCCACTGATTAATGGTTCCAAATCAAGCTTCTTCCATAGTGATTCATCCTGGTTCGATTAGAAGTTTGAAGAACTTGCCATATGTCCAAACAGGCTAAACATGGATATCCTTATTAGAAAGTGGTATAACTTCTTCAACATAACTCCTATGGGATTTATTCAACTTCATGAAAGACTCTCCACTGATTAATGGTTCCAAATCAAGCTTCTTAAATAGTGATTCATCCTTGTTCGATTAGAAGCTTGAAGAACTTAGCCATATGTCCAAACAGGCTAAATATGGATATCCTGATTAGAAAGTGGTATAACTTCTTTAACATAACTCCTATGGGATTTAATCAACTTAAATAAAGACTCTTCACTGATAAATGGTTCAAAATCAAGCTTCTTACATAGTGATTCATCCTGGTTCGATTAGAAGCTTGAAGGACTTGCCATTGTCCAAAAAGGCTAAATATGGATATCCTGATTAGAAAGTAGAATAACTTTTTCAACATAACTACAATGGGATTTATTCAACTTTATGAAAGACTCTCCACTGATCAATGGTTCCAAATTAATCATCTTACCTAGTGATTCATCCTGGTTCGATTAGAAGCTTGAAGAACTTGCCATATGTCCAAACAAGCTAAACATGGATATCCTGACTAGAAAGTGGAATAACTTATTTAACATAACTCCTATGGGATTTATTCAACTTCATGAAAGACTCTCCACTGATTAATGCTTCCAAATCAAGCTTCTTACATAGTGATTCATCATGGTTTGACTAGAAGCTTG
>MU106948.1:0-74944 GCA_012274485.2 Sinapis alba | reverse complement strand
TTTATTGATTATTATTACACACTGGCATTAGCCCAAACCCAATGTTCTTTTACAACTGAAATGCAAAGCTGTCAACAGATATACAACCAATGGCCCAAACTGAGAACAAACAAAAAGTTAAAAACAGAACATAACCAAATGAGAGAAGTGGGAAAGGAGGGAGAGATAGATGACTTCAGCTTATTTCCAGTTGCAGACTCCAACCTTTTTTTTTTTAATCTGCTACTACAGCCAAATGATATGATCCTGCTGAATTATTTTTAGATGATGTGAATGGGCGATAAATTACTTGAGACTATTGCACACAGGTGATCAGACAGCTACTTGAGAAGTCGCAGAGATTCAAGAGGATTGGAAATTTTGAATGGATTCCATTTATTTCCCCAACCCCTAAAAGAATCAAGTGGCTCATCTATGAGGAGGATCAATAGTCCTGACATTTGCACCTGTCATCCCATCAATCTTATCTTTTGTGATCTCCACAAAGTGACCAATTACTTCATGAAACTGCCTTAGACCCGACAACGGTAAAATGATTGATGACCTGTCAGAACCCGCCACCTATATTTTTCATGCATTATCAAAAACAAAGCTCTCAAGAGTCTAAACAACAGCAAAAAAAAGATACTTCTTCCAAGAAGATTACCTCGGAGATCCTTAGGAAATGACCCCTGTTGTTGTTCCCAAGATCAAAGAAGAACCGTTTCTGATCAGCTCTGATTACCTTAGAAACACCCGTCAACCCGGTTTCATCCTGGCCAGGCAAGTCAGTTGCTCGATCCACAGTAAGCTCTGAAGAAGAAGATGCGGGTTGGTTACCATGGCCAGGTATAAATCCAGCGCCAACATCATCTGAAAGTCCAACCAGATGCTCCTGTGCATCAGAAGGTTTCTGTTTGCCAGAGAAAGTGAGAATGAGACCCAACAGAAACAGAGAGGTTTTAGTTTAACATGTGTGTTTTTCAATTATCCCAACCTGATTTGGCATCGCGAAAAGCCCTGATGCTTCATGGATCTCAGCCAAAATGTTCCTGAAAGCTGCCCATCCTTCATCAGGGGAGCTTCCAGCAGGAACAATAATGGTGCTTCGGTTTCTACTAACAGATGCTTCTGACACCTAAACCAGATCAAACCCACCAGAAAATCTAAAGCTATCAAATCTGATAACCAACATGAAAAGAACATTCATAGACTTCAAATTCAGACAACAAGCCAATCTGACAGACATGAGCTTAGAGACTTGCTGTCGGAAAACGAGTAAACGAATACCTTCCTATCAAAAATCTCAAACTATAAAAAAAAGAACATTCATAAACTTCAAATTCAGACAACAAGCCAATCTGACAGACATAAGCTTAGAGACTTGCTGTCTGAAAACGAGAAAACGAATAGCTTCCTATCAAAAATCTCAAAGCTATCAAAAAGAACATTCCTAAACTTTCAGACAACAACCCAATCTGACAAACATGAGTTTAGATTCCTGTCGGAAAAAGGACAAATCGATACCTTCAAGAACCTCCCCCTTCTGTTATCACCGATGTCGAAGTAAAACACCTAAACACACAGAACTCAAAAAAGTCAACGCCCGTAGCAGAGGAGAAGTGAAAGAGATAAGAGAGTTAATGGAACCTTGGAATCAAGCTGCAACTCTTTGCTGAAAAGCTCGTGTTCCTCGGAATTGACGTAGTAATTGAAGAGATCGAGGAACCAGGAGATACCGGAGGAAGGAACGATGATGGTTGACCTCGTGGCAGACGTCTTCTCAGATATCTTAAGGTACCTTCCGCGAGGATTCTCCTTGAGATCGAAATAGAAAAGCTTGTGCTCCACCTGCAACGTCTTGCTCACCAACTCCACATCGCTCCCACCTCCTCCTCCTCCTCCTCCCGTTGCTGTTCCTCCGCTAGAATTGCCTTCCATGTCGAATCTTCAGCCGATTGATCTGCGCGGCGGAGACAGCGGAGAAGTTTCGCTGGAATTGGTTCACTGAAGAGTTGAATTAGACGTCTGATCTGAGAGATAAAGGGAGTGCGATTGAACATAACATATGAGAGAAGTGGTGGAGTACGAGAAATCGGTTTGAAATCGGACCGGGTGTCTAACCGGATATACTATTAAGATTCTAATTAGTATTGGTTAGATCTTATATACTAAAGATTTTTAAAATAAATTATAGGAAAAAAAAACCATGACTTTTTGACATTATCATTTAAAAAAAAAACACTTCAGTTAAATATATTCATATCTAAGCTTTAGCTAAATGCATCTTAAACCGACCTGTTTAACGATGGTGTGTTGATTGATGATGTGTTATGTCGGTTCGATGCCACGTAACCAACAATGATGATGACTAAGGATTGCTCAAGATCACTGATCTTATTTACTTAATTAGTCAACAAGTTTGTGTTGTGTGCTTAGCTTTAGCTTACTCTTCTTGGAACCAACATACATGGCGACTCTAGGCCATATCGCCAGAGAATCATCCGACGTCACACGCCTCGCCCAGTTCTACAAAGAGGTATAACCAAACCACCTAATCAACCTTCTCATCTTCTTACTTTTTTTTTTTTGTTGAACTTTATGTTCTTAATTTTTGTTCTCTCTGTTTATCTCTCGTCTTAGTTTTTTCTGTTCTGTGTGTTGTATTGATTGTTACCCATCTGCCCTAGAATCTTCTAAGATTTGAAAATTAGCTTTCCTCTCTCTGGAAATTTTAATCCTTTTTGATCAAGTTAATCATTTAATTTACTTCCTATTGTTCTGTGATCAATAGCTTGATATATATACTATACATCATCATGGTTTTTGCAGGTATTTGGGTTCGAGGAGATCGAAAGCCCTGATTTTGGAGACTTAAAAGTGGTATGGCTAAACTTACCAGGTGCTTTTGCAATGCACATCATCCAGAGAAACACTTCAACAAACCTCCCTGAAGGTCCTTTCAGTGCCACCTCTGCCGTTCGAGATCCGAGCCATCTCCCTATGGGTCACCATATCTGCTTCTCCGTCTCCAACTTCGACTCCTTCCTTCGTTCTCTCAAGGTCTTGTTTCTTTCTTTACTGCTCTCTCTTCTTTACATGAGAGCTTTCGTTCGTTATACAAATATTGGTATTGAATTTTTGACTGGCTGGAATAGTTATTTTTACTCTGTTATAGCCTTTTTGACGTCATCTTGTGTTCAATGTTGTTTGTAGTTGAGCTTTTATTTGATCTTCTCTCTTTTGTTGAATGATCTAGGAGAAAGGGATAGAAACTTTCCAGAAGTCTCTCCCTGATGGAAAAGTCAAGCAAGTTTTCTTCTTCGATCCAGATGGTAAGTTTATCTCCTTTTGCATCATAAACCCATGCTTAGTAGTAGTTACTATTACTCCCAGACAATTTGTTTCCTCTTTTTAATATTCAGAGCAAAGGCATTGAATACATTAATATACAAGAAATGCAATTTGCAACTTTGTTGGTATGCTTGTTCATCTATGTTTCAACTTACAGATTCTGCGATCAATTTTTTTGTGTGCAGGAAACGGATTAGAGGTGGCAAGTCGATCTGAATCTTGAAACGGGAAGTTTGTGGTATGAGTACTTGTTGAAAATTAAAAATAAACAGCTTGTTGTAATTAAAGCTGCATATGTAAAGAACATGTTCCTGTTCTCGTCTCTTAGCTGGAGTTTTTTGGAACAATCTTGAGTCTCTATGTTGTCTAGGTTTGATGTTTACTTCGGACAACTTACACTTCATGTGCTTTGAATGTTGGATGTATCTCGCATTAATGAGCTTTTCTTGTCTACTAGTTCCCATGACCATATAACAACACCGAAGACAGAGGGAGACTTGACTAAGAACAACCATACATTCATAACTCTGGATATTTTTTATTGGTGCTGAATCCAAGAAAACCAGGGTTTAGCTAAACACAACCCGGTTTAAGGCCAAATCAAACTTGTCAAGTATATCATGTCTAACTGTAGGGTGACCGAGCTGATCTGAAAACCGAATCGGTTATTTGCAATTTATATACGTTTAGCAAACTGCAAACCGATTATCCCAAAAAAAAACTCAAAATTTAGAAAACTTTGTCTCAAAACTGCAGTCTGAGAATATCAATTTGTGGGTCTAAGTTGTTGTCCATAAACCAACAGGATATGGACATGTAGTTGTCTCAAGGCATCACAAACACTCTACAACTTACCATAAGATTACCAATCTTTTCATAAATCCATTACTCAGCCCGTTTTGTGGTTGTTATTTGAACGGGGTCTAGAGTAGCTTGGGTAACAACAAATATGATAGCTATATTTTTTTTTGTGGCCCACATAAACTGAATTTTATCCGATGTGAAAGATGAGTTCGAATCTTTCTGGTGCTGGATAACTATACAAAGTGGTACCACTGGTCCATCTTCCGCAAGATATTATAGCTAGGATGTGTGTTTCGGCTCAGCTTGTCAAGTCATTCGATTTTAAACATGTAACCATTCTGATTTTCTCATAAGAATGATTTGGTTGAGTCTTTCTGTAATATATATATATATCAATGGATAAATATAAAAGTCCAAATGTAAATACGTTACATATATTCTAACTATCCATTTAGAGTACCTAAAAATCATTAGATCATTAAAATATCTATAATTATCCGAAAAATTGAAACATGAATATGATCCTCACTTGGACTTCGAGGATATGAGTCTTATTTATATTCTTTGGAGTAGTAATGGTCAAACGGACGTGTTAGTGAAAAAAGCAATATCCAAGAATTATATTTTTTCCTATATAGATCAGACACATACAGACGGAAATGCTCCTCGGAAGATCGATTTGTTTGACCAACACTTGATCTAGCTTAAATGGGCAATTGACAAAAAAAAAAAAAAAAATGATCCTCACTTGCCAAGTAGTTGTAGCCATTATTACCTGATCAAGTGATCTTTAAGTAAAAGATGGGCAGATGCTTAACTGATAATCCCATATATGTAGGCTAAACATATTTTGGATGTTTTTCCAAGAAAAAATCGACCACATTGATCTGATTGGTCGGACCACGACTTGGCCTTATCGACCGGACCACACTTAAGGGGGTACTCAGTACTTGAACTAACATCTTTTGGAATTTACGTCATGATGAGTGGACCTATTTAGGTGATGGATGAATTTTCCTCCTCGTGAGCTTCTTTGTGTAATTTACATGGACAATCATGTTTAGCAAAATTTACAACTCTATATTATATATTTATCCCATATGAATAAAATAAACAAATAATTCAGATAAAGAAATACATCCCCATGTTAAAATGCAGCTTTGAATGTCAGAGTCCATAAAAAAAAAGTAAATAGAAACAAAAGTAGAAAGTATAAAACCAAAAGAGAGAAAGAAAACTAACAAAGTAATATCTGACCTTCACATTCACTCGAACGTACAACACCATTTTAGTGTATATATGTTTCCAAATTGCTTTTTCTGAATCTTACTTGGTTAGCTTTTCATGAATACAGATGTAAACTAAAAATCTGTAACTAATGACGTAACAAGTAGAGTTAGTATGTTTTGCAACTCGCAACACACAGGTGCATGTGGTGGTGATTGGTGAGCATAGTCAACATTCAGACTCTTGGTAGCTGCATAGTTTTACTATTCTTGAAAATGAGAGAATGAGATTTATAAATTACATAAGTACCCTTACTATCGAGACATTGTTGATATATATGCTTACTACAAAATAAACCAACAAATCCAATTGCTGTAGAACATTTATTCTCTCTTAAACTCGTCTCTCTTTCACTCTTTAAAAAAATGCCAAAAATCATGTGGAAGAGCCTCCATCTTTGCTTCCCGTCAAACTTCACCAAATGCTATTCTTCGCCGTGCATTCCTCCAACGGCCGCCGCCGCTGACGACGACGATCCCAGCCGTCCTTCTATCGTTCTCATCAACAACTTCAACCTACTCTACCACAACAACCATGACTTACCTTCCTCATCCACCGCCACCACCTTCTCCTCTTCCGCCACGTCATCATACGAATCCGAGAGTCACGACATTTCTCCTGAACTATCCGCCGCCTTCGCTTCCCGTCGCTTCTTCTTCTCTTCCCCTGGCCGATCAAACGCAATCACCGACTCACCGGAAACACGTTCAAGAGAACTCTCTGATATTAGCGACAGTGCCACTATCAAGACAACAAAGAAGAAGAGCTACGACACTACCGTGAATACAACGAGGCTTCTAAGTGGAGGTTCCGCCGTGAAGCAACACGTGTACTCACCGGATCCGTTAACTGACTTCCGGCGATCAATGCAGGAGATGATTGATGCCGCTATTGAAGCCGGAGATCTTAGCCATCCTGACGACGGTTATGATTACTTGAACGAGCTGCTTCTCAGTTATTTAGCGTTGAATCCAACCGACATGCACAAGTTCATTATTAGGGCTTTCTCCGACATTATGGTCTCATTGTTATCGGAAGAACGTCGAATATGATGACGCGGCGGCCGCCTGGATTTTTAAAAAAATGATCGTGTAATAAATGACCCACGTGATTTTTTTTTTTTTAATTAAGTCGATGGACCTAACATTTTTTTTTTTTTACATTATCGTCTTCAAGGAAGAGAAGCTAGCTCAGAAATCTACTGACATTTTTATCTTTTTTAAAAATCTTTTTTTTTTTGTATTTTGTATGTTTTTGTTAAATAAACCTCAAATTCGTAACAGAGGTTAATTAATACTTTTGCATGCTTTACGACCGAAAGACCAAATGTAGTTATTGTGTAATGGATATGATCTGATTTTCTTATCTTTTGGTAAAATAATGATATCTGATTTTTAAGAATTATTGCGGTGGCGGGTGCATTTTGTTTTTGATTTATTTTAAAAACTCGTTTTCAAATTACTATATGATGAAAAGGATTTAAGAAATATTGAGATAAATGATAAGGATTTTAATATAATATTTTGAGATGGATATTGTAAAGTTAGATATTATGTTGTCGAAATAAGGACAAGAAACTTAAAAGACTTCTAACATGTTTGGATACTAAACATACTATACTAGTCTAGTATAGTAGCATGTACCACACCGAGATATCAAAACACCACTCTCAACCCATGGTCAAGACTCGAGAATGAACAGAAAATTCAAAACATATTTATTTGTTCAATTATTGTCAAAACGCATTATAACTGGAAGTAGTTGTCTGATGATACGGACAAAACTTGTTTGGGGGTAGACAGTTTGCGGGGAGCTCCAAGTCCAAATCAAATAAGTAATTTTTTAATTGATAACTTGTGAATTAACAAAATGAAAGCTAAATACTTCCAAAAAAACTTTATGCGAGGAGTTAAAATTGAACTTGGTTTGATCAATGGAGAATAAAGTCTTGTAGACAGCAAAGTATCACCGAGTTGCAAAGCTTGAGGCATCGATAACCTCACTAGTTGATTATATTATATCAAGGCATGGATCTTGTTTTTAAATATTACTATGAATCATGCCTTAAGTAAAGGGGAAAATAGTTAAAATTTTAATTGGTATATATGTAGACGTTTGCTTTCTTTAGACTTGTTAGTATACTGCAAGTGTGTCACCACCAAAATTCAAGCCCACATAATTCATATTGGCTTTTAGATAATGTTTATCTAAGTTCATAATATTTATAACATTCCCTTTCAAATTCCATCCATGTATCAGAAAATAAGTTGAAGTTGCATGGATATATAGTTAAAAAATCAAGGAATGCTACATGTCTGGCCTGTACATGACTTAAATATTGAGATCTATTCGTTTTTGCTTCTTTCCATTAGATTTAACACATAGCACAATGTGAGACAAAACAAAATAATTGCGAATCCTAAGAGACGGATGTTGGAAGGTCCACTCGACCAAATAATTAAACTATATAATTGTAGTTAATTAGTTTAATATTTAACTAAATAAAAGTATTAAATGATAGTTGGTTTAGGTAAAAATAAGACCATACCTTTTGTCTTATCCACACTAATTAAAGCATCGAACCCTCTCAAATGCAAACAGACATGTTTATTCTTTGTAGTGAGGAAAATGTTTCTACAGTGAAATAAGGGCCATGAAATAAACATGTCTTCTAGTGCATGATTGCGCAAATCTAATTTCATAGTCGTAGTCTTGTGGAAATGTCAATGTGAGTTCATTTGCAAGTAAATTTTACTATGAATTTTTCTTTTTTATTTTAAATAATACGTTTTGTTAAAACGCCATAAATAACAACTAATTAATGTCTGCATAAGTTAACAACTCAACTTCTACAATAACAAACAGTCTTAAGTAAACTAATCGAGTTGGTAAATGGTGCCTGGTTTTCTGCCGCTTGTCTCCAACTCTGCCCAACCACTAATCGAGTTGATAGGTCAATATAAATTTAAGCTATAGTTTGAGTTAGTGTGATTTTCTTTTCTGAACTCAAAATTAGTGTTTTGTTTCTATACTAACACAGAAACAGAGTTGTACCGACTCTCTGTGCCACCAAAGTCCAAAAAAAAAAAAACGTTCTTCAATCATACCTGAACACAAACATCAACCGATATTTTCCTTCATTGTAATGCGAAAAATGCAGTAGTCAATACAAATCATGTACTAATATTTAGTCCATATTTTATATAATTTTTAAAAAAATGAATCCATGATTTGTTGGCAAAATTTCAGCAATTAGTTTGACTCAAATAACTAAAGTTCCACACTTACCTAAACATATAGGTCAATCTAAAGATATGAGATCAAAATCGAGACGTAAGAGACTTGTGCGCACACATTTGGACTTCTCTTACAGTCTTACCTACTAAATGAAGGTCATAGAAAATATAATTTGATACAGTCGAACAAGACGGCCGTCACGGCCCCTTGATACATGGTAAGTATGCTTACGAATCCCCCATGCAAGAAAACAAAAATAAGTTATCAAATAAGGAAAATAACATTTTTAAACGTTATAATTCATAAATTATCAGCCAAGCTGGAATAGCTCAGTTGGTTAGAGCGTGTGGCTGTTAACCACAAGGTCGGAGGTTCGACCCCTCCTTCTAGCGTTTTTTTTCACACTTTCTTAAATGAGATCACAACTTCATAAACGTTCATGTGATTCCTGAAGCTTGGTTAATTACAAATGTCTTGTCCTCAAAGACTGTTCTAAACTTACAACACTATCAAAACCTCAAAAGGAAATCTCCAAGACTGTTTATTACTTATATATTATTATACAATCTGCATAACATTATTACTTCATTACACATACAGACATTATCACCAAGTTTCAACACAACACTCTTTGCTAACCGATCATACAAAACATCTCCTTCATTCAAACTTACATCTTCCTCTGAAGAGTAACCAAATCAAGAGCAGAACCAAACTTCGCATTCAAAGCTTGAGCACACCAACCATGTCCATCATCAACCGTCGGCATCCTCACTTCAATCACAGGAACCACAGGGCTCTTCGAGCCAGGCATCAACACCGCCGCAAAAACCCTCAAAGCATTGGAAGCATCAATGTCCATACAAACATTGATCTCCGGAACTCCTTTAGCCGACGGCGGGATCCCAACGATCTTGAAGTAGCCAAGAAGATGATTCTCTTCAACAGTCTCTCCTTCTCCTTCATACACAACGATCAAAGCTTCCTTCTGGTCGTCATGAACCGTAGTGAAGAAGAGGTCTCTACGCGCAGGAACCATCGTGTTGCGTGGTATCACGGGTATGAACTTGTTCCCGTTGGCTCTGACTCCAACAGCAAGAGCCGTGGCTTGTATAGTCAAGAGGTCTAAGCTACCAAACGGATCGTGAATCCCTGAAGTCACAGCACCTTCCAAAGCAGCTCCTCTAACCGCAGCTTCTAATGGATTCACGTCTTTGTAAATCTCTTCCTTCTTGCATACGTTCTTGAGGATGACTCTTACTTTAGGTATGTAAGAACAACCTCCAACCATTATCACATCGTCTATATCATCAACGTCCATTTTAGCATCCCTCAGACACTGCAGAACAAGTCTCTCGCACTCGTCAAACACTTTCCGGTTCACTTCCTCAAACTCCAACCTATCAAGAACCTTGGAAACCAAGTCACCATCTCCCAAATCCACTTCTATCTGAACACTGTCCTGTTTCGTTAGCCTGTGTATAGCGTCCTGCGTCGCTACACGGAGCAGCCCCGAAGCTTCCTTGTTCGGTGGAGCCACGTGTCGCATAGTGTTCTGCAAGATGTCTTCTCCTCCAACGGCGCTTCCAGCTAAGGCTTTGATCTGTGAGACACCACCAGCAGTTGCAGTAACCGCAACGTCGCAGTAACCGGCGCCCATGTTGAATATAACCGCAAGCCTCTCGCTTCCGCTTCCCATGTTATCATGACTAGTCATCTGCTGCTGCTGCGCGTATAGCAACGCGACAGCTGTTGGTTCAGGCATTAAACGAAGTACATGAAGTCCAGCCATAGCGCAAGCTCTCTCAATCCTAGTGAGCTGGAACCTAGAGAAAGAAACAGGAACCGTGAGCACCACGTTTCTCACGGCACGTTTCAGCTGAGACTCAGCCATTAGACGTAACTCCACAAGGAATATCGCCAAGACTTCCTCTGGAGTCGTTGACCTCCACGCGTTGTTCACCAACGCTGCAATAAACGGTCTGACTCCGATGTCTAAAGTTTGAACAAGAAAAGGAAGGCTTTTGCTGGCGTGGACGACAGGGTCAGTGTCTACACGGCCGATGAGGCGTTTCATGTTGAAGACAGCGGCTCCTGTAAGCATCTCTTGCTCGTGTGCGAGCTGGTTGCTCACACCGCCTGCAGGGACTTCGTCTTTGAACGTGACGAAGGATTTGATTAGCTTCTGGTTTCTTGTGTTCCTCAAGATGTGGACTTGAGAGCCGTTCCAGACAGCTATGCTGCATTGGGATGTGCCAATGTCGATACCAACGGCTATTTCGGGTAAGGAAGGAGATGATGATGACTTCTCTTCTCCGGTGTTCTCACTGTCTGATGCTACTGTGTAGGCTGGTTCTGCCATTATATCCTGTTCAGACACAAGCTTCCTTTTTAAAAGGTTTGGACATAGAGATGTAACAGCAAGACTCAGATTTAACAACACAATCAATCATTACAGACTAAAATTGCTTTAATTTTAAGAACTAACTAAGACCTGATTCAGACAAGAACTGAAACTAGTTCTCAAGTGTCTGTCGGATTCTCGGGATCTTACTGTTCTATTATCTCACCCAAATAACATAGCAAAATAAATATGAACTGATTAAGCGAGAACTAAGCTGAAGACATGAGCTTTCAAACTCAAATGAAGAAGAGAAAACAAAATCGAAGATGAGACACAAACCTGATCAAAGGAGGAATCTTTCACAAGTGGGTTTGTAGTTTTCGTTTATTTAGAAGACTGGGTTTGGTGAGGCACGAAGAAGTAGACAGAGCTTAGAAGGTGCGAGAGAGAGAGACGAGAGATTGAACAAATAGAGATATCTTCTAGAGCTTCCTAGAGAACTTCGGCGCCTTTTTAGAAATAGAGGAGGGAGTTCTTTTTTTTATTTAATTAATTTGCCGACCAAAAATAACAAATATACTCTATTTCAAAACGGGCCTGCTTGAAGAAATTATGTGTGTCGAGTTAACGGGATTAATTGGGCCTATTGTAGATTGTTGGTCCTATTTACGGATTAAAATATTGTTTTTTGTGTAGTTGTTTAGTCTTTAATTAACTGTTGTTTGTTGTTCAAAAAAAAATATAAAAATAATAACTGTTGTTTCAGTGGAATCAGTAAATCAATCAATTTGTGTGTTGATTGTACTTATTAATTAAATCGACAAATGATCAAAATGAATGGAAACAAAATACTATAATGATTTGGACAGAATTGTTATTGTCATTCTTCTCTGGCTCTATTTTTTTTTTTTTTGAAAGTGTTCTGGCTCTAATTTGTTCCCTTAAATAGTTACATGATAATCATGTGATATGATAATATGATAAATCATTATATCATATACGTATCATTTAGAAAATTACTAAACTACCATTAATCGAATATTACTTTTTAAAATACACTCAGATATAAATATCATAATTTTTAGGTTTATAATTTAGTGGTTATTATTATTTAAAATTTAATATTGAAATATAGTTAAGTTTATAAACTACTTTAAATAAATATTAGACATTTATAAATAATTTAAAATAGTTAGTTTAGTTTTTTCATCACAAATTTAAAATTAAAATATTTATAAAATATTTATTTATAAGGTTAATTTGAAAAATAATATCAAAAAAATGTGGTATAATTAGAATTCTCTAGATAGTAAATCAATCAGTTAGAGTGTTGATTTCTTGCAAGACTTTCAAATGAAGGGAAACAAATATCATTGATCGGGACATAAATAGTTATTGCATTCTTAAATTTTAAATCAATCAATTTGTGAATTCTTGATTTCTTGCAAGACTTACAAATGTCATTGATTTGGACAGAAATAAGTATTGGCATTCTTCTCTGGCTCCAATAATTTGTTATAAAATTATTAATTTATCAAATGAATAATTAAAACGAATGATAATACAGTATCATAGACGAATCCTTCACGATAGAATATGCAGTTGTATAAAATGTCCAACCAATAACCAAACACGTTGGTGACATCTCTTGATGGGAAGTGATGTCTGAGAGAGGTCCACAGAAAATTAAAACCAGTTAGAATATTTCACCAATAAACGTATAAAACTAAACTAATCGATAACAAAAAAAAAAGTATCACAATCACAATATCTTTTTCTTATTTCTTAGATCATTTCCAACCTACCTTTATATTTATTTTTATAATAGTATTTAAAACCAAAACTATTTCAACACTATTCTATTTTTTCTCTAAAATAGAAATTATTATATTTTCTTCTATTTATAGAAAAGAAAATAGTATTTTTTTTACTTTGCTTTACATTTAAAAATCTTTATTTTAGAAGAATACATTAGAGCAAATCACAACTTTATTATAGAATTTTTTTAGAGAAATTCCCTTAGATAGCATCTTTTAGTTTGTTTGTCACAAAAATAGCTTTTAAGGAAGAAAATGACCAAAATGTTTTTTTTAGAAGCTAAAAAATTCATTTATATGCATTTATACACTTAAGGTTAACTAATTTGAACTTTAGGGTTTAGAGTAAAGGGGTGGGTTTGGGGTTAGGGTTTCAAATTTAAAAAAAAAAAAAAAAATCAAATTTTCAGAAAAAAAAAAGTCTATTTTAGTCATTTTATTTTTTGAGGGCTATTTTTGTGACAAAAACTTAAAAAGGGCTATTTAAGAGAATTGCCCATTTTTTTATTATAAAAGAAAAAATAGTAAAATACATTGGAGATAGTGTTAGGGCAATTCTCTTAAATAGCCAATTTTAAGTTTTTGTCACAAAAATAGCACTCAAAAAATAAAATGACCAAAATAGACTTTTTTTTTTTGAAATTTTGATTTTTTTAAATTTTTTTTTGAAATTTGAAACCCTAACCTCAAACCCACCCCTTTACTCTAAACCCTAAAGTCCAAATTAGTTAACCCTAGGGGTATAAATGCATATAAATGAATTTTTTAGCTTCTAAAAAAACATTTTGGTCATTTTCTTATTTAAAAACTATTTTTGTGACAAACAAGCTAAAAGAGACTATCTAAGGGAATTTCTCATAGTGTTACCCAACCAATTCACGGTATCATGGGCTTTTGAGAGTGAGACAACTTTATCTTTTCCGCATCGCGTTGTATTTATTTTTGACCAAACGTAAAAGAAACTTACCAACCAAAAAACAAAACACGTAAAACAATCGAATCATATCCTCTCAACGCGTACGACGTTAGTGCTACTGTCACGAAATATATTTTCTCAACGGAGGCACGTGTATTTTGTGTGAAAATTTGTGGTAGTGACATCTTATTTGAATTTCATAAAGGTGATAGTTGTTAAGAAGACAGCTCTAAAAGCCTAAGCCATGTGACTAATGGCATTTCATTTGAAACTCCATTGAATATTTATTAATAATGATTGCGTAGCCTTTATGTTTGGTTCAATTTTTCTGGTTTATCACTCTTTTACAAATGAATAAGAACAGAAAGGAAGCGGTGCCTAACCAACATCAGCTTCAGGGCGTTAAAACTTAAAGAACATTAAACCATTAGACTTAATCGTGAGATGTCAAACTTCTCTACAGAATTGAAAAGTTTGGTCCGCTGAATTCATAAAAGTATGTTGGCGAGATTTAATCGGGACAAAAGGACGTAGAGACTTGATCTCGAGCTTGGTCGGATCCACTCTAACTATAACAATGAAAGTGAAATTAATAACTATACGATCAATATATGAAGTGAAGAGATGAAGATCTTGGTTACATTGAGTAGATACAGCGTGATTAGATGGAAGTATTACAAACAAGTTTTTTTTTTTGTTAATTAGTTAAACTTTTTGTATTTTATCAGAAAGAGATCATGAGAAGAAAGAAATGTATAAATCTTAAGCACATTATGTGTGTCAAGACTTAAGACTTATTAGGGAATTTGGTCGTCTAAAGCAATTTACAAACATTAGTGGAGTAATTACTGTTCATGTTCGTTTTTAATTACTCTTGACTTAATTTTCTAACCTTTAGTAGGTATCCTTTACCAAAATGACACCAAGGATAAACAGATGATTGATTTTCTTATACATGAAAAAGTCGAAATTTCATAGCATATATATAATACAAGTTTACGTATTTAACGTGATCAGTTATTTTATATATGTTCATTGTAAGTTTTTTTCGTTTTGCTCTTTTTATAAACCATAGTATTTAGTACTTTAATTTCTTGATCATTGAAACATGGTTCTAAAGACTTGAAACGTAAGGTTTTGAAACTCTTTAATAAAGAAATGCATTTATATTGCTAATCAAGATGGCATGATCGGTGCAAGAAACAATCAAGATATAATAAGATTTGATTAACATCGAAACATATTAAAATGTGATTACAGACTTTCGAGAATAATGTGTCATCATTTGTCAAAAAAAAATTGTGTATTCAGATAAAATAGACACGAGAAGGATATGAACTATGAGTCAGCAGTCAATATCCATGATTAAAAAATAGATTTAAAAAAAAAAAAACTTGACTTAAAACTAATTTACACAAATAAAAAACGACTCAGCTTCCTATAAATACCCTCCAAACTCTCCCTTTCTTATTGTCTCTTCGTCTTTGTTTTGCTATTTACTCCATTTTCTCAAATATTTAAAACAATATTTTTGCTTACTTTATATTCTTGTAATGGCTTTCTCTCCGATCAACTGCCTCCTATTCGGTAAAACTCAAATACATTTACAAAGCTTATATTATTTGTTACAAAGCTTATATTATTTGTTACAAAACAGTAAAACTCAATCTTGGTGTTATTTGTAACTGTGATCAGATTTGGATGACACATTATACCCTCTGAAAACGGGAATAGCTCCAGCCGTCAAGAAAAACATTGACGGTAACTAAACGGAAAATTACTTTTTTTTTACTATTTTCACATAAACATTCGGTTAATTGTATTTCCCTCGGCAGATTTTCTAATGGAGAAGTTTTGATTCTCTGAAAGTAAAGCTTCAAGTCTAAGAGTTGAACTCTTCAAGACTTATGGAAGTACTCTCGCTGGTCTCAGGGTAATTTCACTTCTCCATATTCTTATATCTTAAGAAAATTTCACTTAATTGATTTCTCATTTCTTGTCTTTATTTTCATATAAATTCTGTAGGCATTAGGTCACGATGTTCATCCTGATGAATATCACAGGTAAAAAAAATCACCATCAACATATATAATTTACCATTTATATTATATTTATTGTTAAAACGTTTTGTTGCTTTTCTTGAAACTTTTGGTTGCAGTGTCGTGCACGGAAGGTTGCCGTATGGTTCGATCCAACCTAACAGCAAACTAAGAAACCTTCTGAACAAAATCAAACAGAGAAAAATCGTAACTTCATTTTTTTTTTTTTTTTTAAATAGCATAATTTTTATTTAGTCTGTACTAAAACGAGTAAATGATCTTTTTTTTCTTGGGTCATCAGATTTTCACGAATTCAGACAGGAACCATGCGATGAAGGTTCTCGAGAGATTGGGTTTAGAAGATTGTTTCGAAGAGATAATCTGTTTCGAGACAATGAACCCGAATTTATTCGGGTCAACAACCCGACCCGGTGAGCATCCCGTCGTGCTCAAGCCTTCGTTGACCGCAATGGATGTGTGCATTCGTGTCGCCAACGTTGACCCTCGCCGGGCGGTAATTAATCTTATTTATTTATATTTATTTAAATTATTTTCTTCTTTAAACCTTGATAACTAGCTCCACATGTATCGTATTAAACTGCTTTACTTTTTTAAATAGGTGTTTTTGGATGATAATGTCCACAATATTACCGCGGGTAAATCTGTGGGGCTTAGCACAATCCTGGTAATTTTTTTATTACATCCACAATCCTGGTAAATTTTTATTTAATGTGAAATTCATTTTTTCTTCTTCTATATTGGTTTAAAAGGTGGGAAGATCAGAAAAGACTAAGGATGCGGATTATGCAGTGGAGAGTGTAACTGATATAGCTACAGCGGTGCCGGATATTTGGGCGACGGCCACGACCGGATGTGATGACGGCGGTGTGAGGATCAGACGGAGCAAGAGTGAGCTGGAAGGTATCGCTTCAATCACAGCCGTCGGTGCCTGACCTGCGAATCGTTGGCCGTTGGATATTTTGACGTTTAGTGGTTGGGATTGCACAGCAGATGGCGTTAAAATGTCTATAATGCATGTGAATAAAATAATAGTGGTGGTGGAGAATATTAATATTCATCCCATCTGGACACCAAATGTGAATACGCAATGAAAATGTTAATGTATGATGATGACAATGATTTCAATAAGATGTGTACATTTCGTTTTTTTTCTAATCAAAATGTATAAAAATAATTTTTCGAATAAGACTTAAGATTTATAGTTTTCAAATTTTTGTTAATAACTTGGTATTATAGAGAAGATAACCTTAGTTTATTAAATGAATAATAATACTTTTAACCTTAGTTTATTAAATGAATAATACTTTTAAAGCATCTGTGACTATTGTTTTATAAAATCATATATCAATATTACTTATGTGATTTGATTTTTTTTTTTTTTTTTGCGTTCTTCCATATTATAGAATTAGATATGAATCGGACCTTGACTTTTTTGGGGGGTGGGGGGGGGGGGTTAAAATTTAGGGCTGATGACAAAGAAAAAATCAGAACGATGATTCAATGTGACAGAACGATGATCAAACGTGTGTCCAATGTTTATTCTATAAATCAATTTCGTAAACTAAAACATTTATAGAGTATGGAAAATCAGAGCATTTCTCCCCAGTGTCCGTTTTATTTCTTACTAAATGGGCTAAATTAGGCCCATTAAGGAACAAAAAGCCCAAATTGAAAAGTTCGGTTCTCGTTTCTGTGTAATCAAACTCCACAGAGAAAGAGTCACCACCATGATACTATTTATGTCAAACCAAGCCTATACTTGAAGAGCTTGATTCATTTATACAATCTTATATGTACATCGTGTTACTGTTAGGTTTTCTCTTAACTTTTAAGTTTCTAACCTCTCCTTAATGCATTCATTATGAGTTTGTGGAAAGTCTTTTTTTCTTTCTTTACTACTATGCAATTTTCAAATTTGGTTATATAGAGAGAAATTGGCAAACGTGTTGTTCCTTATTTGTCTATTGAGAACTAGTATTTGGTAGTAAACTAGTACCTGCTACATTCACTCTGCGTTCATTATATGATTTGCAGCTAACAAAATCTAGTTACTTCCATACCAAACAATATACTCATGTTACTTTTGGAAACGTAAGGGAAAGAATAATTCGTGAGATTTTATATAATGACACAATAGAAGCAATTGCTTACGGATAAACCTTTTCATAAACTTTTACAATGGAATAAACTTGTTTAACACACGATCTTCACATCACTAGTTTCCTCGTCTTTGAAGGTTCTATTGTGAAGCCCTGGCCACGTATCTGATGAGCTTCACGAGGTTTGTGAAGAATCATATCGATGGCTGAGGCAGCTTTACGTTCTTGTTCTGTGATCCTCTGCCTCCAAAGCTGGAGAAGGGCTTTTGCAGCAGTGCAAATAGCACGGTCCTTGTGCTTTATAAGTCCTTGAAGTCTCTCAATCATCCTCCTTGGCTCATTAGGTTTTGGAGTGACGTTGATCTTCATGAGTAACGAGATAGCTTCAACGCAGCGAGACGCGTCTGCTTTGCCCGAGAGAATACCCTTAGCGTTGGCCACGTCAGCAGCTTTCTTAGCTGCTTCGAACAACTCCACCATCTCCTCTGTTTTCGCCGCGGATTTAGGGTTTTGGAAAGCAGCGACTCTCTTCGGAGGAGGAAGCAAGGTTTTGGTTGTAACCTTACCACCTTTGTATTTGTTGTCTCGTTCTGTTTTCGCAAGCACTGTCTCTGCCTTCTTCTTAATCTCTTNTACATCGTGTTACTGTTAGGTTTTCTCTTAACTTTTAAGTTTCTAACCTCTCCTTAATGCATTCATTATGAGTTTGTGGAAAGTCTTTTTTTCTTTCTTTACTACTATGCAATTTTCAAATTTGGTTATATAGAGAGAAATTGGCAAACGTGTTGTTCCTTATTTGTCTATTGAGAACTAGTATTTGGTAGTAAACTAGTACCTGCTACATTCACTCTGCGTTCATTATATGATTTGCAGCTAACAAAATCTAGTTACTTCCATACCAAACAATATACTCATGTTACTTTTGGAAACGTAAGGGAAAGAATAATTCGTGAGATTTTATATAATGACACAATAGAAGCAATTGCTTACGGATAAACCTTTTCATAAACTTTTACAATGGAATAAACTTGTTTAACACACGATCTTCACATCACTAGTTTCCTCGTCTTTGAAGGTTCTATTGTGAAGCCCTGGCCACGTATCTGATGAGCTTCACGAGGTTTGTGAAGAATCATATCGATGGCTGAGGCAGCTTTACGTTCTTGTTCTGTGATCCTCTGCCTCCAAAGCTGGAGAAGGGCTTTTGCAGCAGTGCAAATAGCACGGTCCTTGTGCTTTATAAGTCCTTGAAGTCTCTCAATCATCCTCCTTGGCTCATTAGGTTTTGGAGTGACGTTGATCTTCATGAGTAACGAGATAGCTTCAACGCAGCGAGACGCGTCTGCTTTGCCCGAGAGAATACCCTTAGCGTTGGCCACGTCAGCCGCTTTCTTAGCTGATTCGAACAACTCCACCATCTCCTCTGTTTTCGCCGCAGATTTAGGGTTTTTGAAAGCAGTGACTCTCTTCGGAGGAGGAAGCAAGGTTTTGGTTGTAACCTTACCACCTTTGTCTTTGTTGTCTCGTTCCCTTTTTGGAAGCAGCGTCTCTGCATTCTTATTAATCTCTTCTGTCTGTTCAAGACTTGTAAGAGATATATGTTCATCTTTCGAACATCTTGTTGGAACAAGCCTCTTCTTCGGCTTCAGAGATTGGTCTCTTCTTCCTTGTCCGTAGAGAGTGGCCAACCATGAATCGAACAAGGACTGAGATACTTCACGGATGTTAGGGCTTTTATGAATTCTCAGAGTCTCCAACCGAAATATGGACTTAGAAAATCGTTGAATGTCGCTGACGGAGAGAGACGCAGTCTTCAACCTATTCAAATCATCGACACATCGTTCCATGCCGCCTAGAGTTCGTGTACGATAAGTGGCTTCGATCGCTGCGGAAAACAAAGCTTGTAGATCATCAGATATCTCCTGCGCACTCATCTTTCTTTCTTGCGTTGTTGTTGTTGTTGTTGAGTTCAGATGATTTGTGTGATAGAATTATGGAAAAGAGGTTTCAGGTAACGAGAAGAGCTTAGGGTTTTGTATATGACCGAAACAAGGAAAGAGAGTAAGTGAGAGAGAGAGAGAGTTGAGATATATATGGAGAGAGTGTTGGCTTCTGTACGCTCTGTAACAACTGAGAAAAGGAAACTTTAGTAGCTTATGATCCAAGCAACTTCTCTCAGTTTCCTTTTTCTTCACCCCAAGGTTAGTTTCGTCTAAATAACTCCTAAATCAAATTTGGATCAGACAAAGGCTTATTAATCCCACATCAATTCATAAGGTTATTCTCTTTATATATATATATATTTTGTTTGTTAATGTTACTACGACTCTAAAAATAATTTTCAAATACTATTTGTTCCTTATTTAAAAGTTGTTTTAATTCAAGTAAAATCATACAAATATATGTTCATGGAAACAAGATCCTTTGCGAGTTTCCTTTTGATTCTTCATCACATTCTCTCAAAGATGTCTGAAGCAGCTGCTCTGTAGTACTTATTGGTCATTCTTCAAAAGTTGATTAGTTGATTAAAATGCTACATTCTCTTCAAAACAAAAAAAAAAAGATCCTTTGAGAGTTTCCTTTTGATTTAACTCTCTCAAAGATTTCTGCTCTGTTTACTTTATGTAAGCATTACACAAATTTCTGAAGAAGAATAAGAGAAATTGTCTTGCTTATATTATCATTCTAAAAAAGATCCATAAGACTACAAAAACACACAGACACAAGTGCAAACTTTATTGGCTCTATTTTTCACTTAATCATCAGCATAGGCCTTGAAACAATACCTTTCGCTGTAAGGAGCGTTGAAGAAAAGATAAGCCTCTAACCATTTCGGGTACCTAACAAGATCTCCAGCCAAAAACTGCATAAACCTCTTGCTTCCTTCGGGAACAACACGAACCTCTCCTTCTTCAATGTAAACCAACTGATCTACCTGCCAGTCCCACGGCAGTTTGCATTTCCCAGTCTTCCAAACCGACCATCTCGAAACCCCGAGCTCCTCTAACCTTCTCTCTGACACTTTCCTTTCCACTTTAACATTGTATAGCTCCTCCAACGGTGTCTGCATAGAGCATGTTACCTTAAAGAACGCTCTGTTAACAGAGAGGTTATTCGTTTTCTTCTTGCACTGAGTGAGAGAACCTGAGAACGGTGTTGTCATTATAAGACTTGCCATGGCTGCCTCTCTTCAAGCTAAAGATCTGTGAAAGTTATAGAGAAGAGACATTAAAATTAAAGTTGAGGTCTTGAATCTCCCTTGGACACACAATGAGAACACATAATAGAACGTTGTGATGTAAAGCATAAGGCTTTATCATCTAATTAAGGACACAAGGTAACATAGGCTCCGATTGGTAACCATGGCGGAATCGCGGAATCGC
Source organism: Sinapis alba (assembly GCA_012274485.2). NCBI lineage: Eukaryota > Viridiplantae > Streptophyta > Magnoliopsida > Brassicales > Brassicaceae > Sinapis > Sinapis alba. The sequence goes on along the minus strand of MU106948.1, from coordinate 53,664 downwards.
GGAAATAATAGTTAAGCTGCGGAAAAAATTAATTAAGTCGCGGAAAAATTTAAAATTTGCGGAATGGTGGAATACATATTAAATTAATTAAACTATTTTATATAGTATTTAACTTGTTATAACAAAAAAATAAATAGTAATAATTAAACTAATTATTATAAAACATGAAAATAACTAAAATTTATTAAAAATATTTTAGTTCTTATTATAAATATGTAGCTTATCTTTTAATATTTTTAACAATAAATTGACATTTTATAATATACAAATTATAATAGAACTTTATTTACAAGATAACTATTTATTATTAAAATAATATTGTTATGTATTTTAAATTTTAAGATAGTATTAGCATATAATTTAATAATATGAAAGTGTTAGTTTTGTAAAATTTTCCACCATAATCTACTAAAACTCACTTTTTCACTTAATAAAATTTCTCTTTATATTTTTGTCAGCAAAAACGCAAACTTGCGTTTTTGCATTTTTTTTTCATTCCGCAATATTTTGTTGATTGGCAAAATACTTGCGGAATCGCGTTTCACACGCCATTCCACCATTCCGCATAGCTACCAATCAAAGCCATAAACTCAGGATCCAATAGATTTGTCTATGTCCATTTTCATAATTCGATCGGATAATAAGAAAAATCAGAAAGTAACACGAAATTCAAACCCAAGAAAAAAGGTTGTTGATTTCAAAGCGTAAGTAAAAAAGAAATATACTAAATCGAAATCTGAATTCTTACCGGAGAAGAGAGTGAATGGAGATGGAACTGTGTCTGAGTGTGAAAAACCCTTTGGCTTATCCATTCCATCCATGTCCGACTTTATATAATAATTTACGAAAACGGCCCTAGTATTTAGATAATATTTGATTTTTTCTTTCTCTCTATTGTCTTCATGACCTCTTTCTCTCTATTGTCTCCTCTAAATATTTTTTTCTTCTTATTTTAATATTATTTGGGTCTTGAGGTTGGGTAGAGTGGATGTATGTGAAACGTGATTTTTGATCAAAAAAAAATGTGAAACGTGATTTGCCGTTTTTTACATAACTAATTGCAATTAAGAGGACATTAGATAATTTGTCGAATTTGTTTAGAAAAATAAAGTTTATGAAGATAATTGATAAGTAAGTTAAGTTTAGGAAATTTAGTAAAGAGATTGGAAGTTGAGGAGGATTGAGTGTTGGATTGGATAGCTTGGGGGAGTGTAAAGAAGTCAACCCATCTTTGAAATGTCATCACTTATATGAAAGTAACACTACAATATACTTTTTGTTTGTAATATACGTAAATCGAGTTACCCTTTTTGGGATTAGAATGTCTTGTGCTATAATTGGTATCCAGAAAACAACTATATCCCTTTTCCATTTTCAACTGCATAATAATTTGGTTGATTAAAGTTGATTTTCTTATTGCACCATAAACAAATGCGCATGCGCGAAACACTAAAAATAAATTTATAGTCATATGCTCATATTTCTTCATGTTTTTTTGGGGGACTAATTCATATTTTATTTATTTGAGAAAACCGTATCTCTAGGTTATAACTCAACAGTTAAAAACCCAAGCTAAGCTAGTCATATTAACGCTCGAGTTTCTGTAAGTTGGTTGGGGTAGTAAATCTTACGTAATTATTTTCACCATCAACCATAAAATGAATCATTTAAACCACATATATTTTCAACATCAACCAATAAAATGATTATCTGGTTTCTTTTGCTTCCATAATAATTAAGCATCAACATCAAATACTACATTTTCCGCACCCTTTATATGTTTATATACTAGTGATCGGCTAATTATTGAAAATTTACTTTTGCGGGCGTGTATAAGACAATTTAACAGGGATTACAGAGAAGAGATTAATTCTTACCTTGCTGGGACATTACATCCATTGCAGTTTGTTATTCTCAAAATGATTTTTATAGTCTTTAAACCGTAAAATATATTAGGTACTAGAAGAAAATCATCTTTCCGCAGACAAAAAAATGAAAAGAAAAAACATCCTGCAAACTGCTGCACTTGATATTAAATATATCCATGCTAATGATAGTATGGTATGAGATTAAACAAAAAAAACATATTACTATGTTATTAATCATATAATGAATCATATTTTTGATAGCATACAGTTACACACAAACTATACTTAATTATATCTACATACATAAACACCATATGAATATTCAAGATTATGCATACCCAAACTTAAAACTTCTACACCATGTTATATGGGAGTATATATACATCATCTAAGTGTATATGTATAGGGAGAGGGATAAATAAACCTCATATATTTATTACATGTATTCTCCAGTTTTAAAAATGGATAAATAAACCTTTTTATCGCTTGTTATGCAACGGGTTTGACCCCGTCGGAATCTTTCTCTTCTCCGGCTTGAATTCTCTGGAACCGATTACATGTGTAGCATAAGAGTGGAAGAACCCTACGTCTCTTCTAGAAGGTCCGGAGGAAAAGCTTTGTCTTCCAGCAGCATGAGTTCTTGGGGCTTTAGAGAAAACAAAAATGAGAGTGAAGAGAAGAACAAAGATGCAAATACGTCGGAATCGAATCATTTTTTTGTTTTGTTTAGTATATTTTGTGTTTCTCATAAGGAAAGTGAAGGAAGAAAACCTTTTTGAAGAGAGATGGTTGCGACGACTATGAGAATTTAATTGATGCACAAACTTGCATATGGTGGTGTATTTTGTTGCGTTTATTTATTTATGTGCGGACATGGATGGTCCACTTCATAAGATCTTGTCATTTGCAAATGTTTTATAACATAAATCTTCAAAAAATAGTGTGAACACTCACCAGTTTACTAATTAGGTTTCAAACCCAAATATAAGTGAAACTAAAGCTAAAAATGCGTCATGACGATCCAGTTTGACCAAAAGAAAACAACACAAAGCAGGAGGATATGAGTAGAAAGAGACTGAAATAAGAGATAGAGGTAACTAGACAAATGTTTTGCCTGTTTTTCATTTTTTTGGTGGGTTGGAAGCAGAGTAGAACTCATTATACCTATTCAAAATATTCAATTGAGATGGGTATCTCAACATTTGAAATACTTATTTACTTGTTTAATCGTGGTTTTGTGAAATATTAGAAGTTAAGCATGTTCATCACTCTAAACTGTAAAAAAAAAAATTAAAATATATTTTAATTTTTAATTAAACAATTTGTGGAGTTTTCAAATGAGAGTCGACTTCAAATACTTTTTTTATCAGTAATACTACTTAACAAACCTGCAATGGAGACGTCATAAACAATATTTTTATCTGTTAATTTTTATTTGTTCTTAATAGATTTCTACAACGGAATTTTGTTGAAGAAATAAAGGTCAAGAAACATAAAAGATATATATTTTCAAAATTTATGTTAAAAGCAGTTATGGGCCGAGATATTAGGCCTTAAACTGGTCCGAAACCCAACCCATACTTGAGCCCCTGATAAACCGCCTACCACTCAACTTCAAATAACCAAATCTTGACCCTTCCAAATATCCATTTCGAGTATTCTTCTTCAGCAAATCGAAAGAGAGGATTGATTTTGTAAGCTATGGACAGAGAATGGGGTTCGAAGCCAGGAGGCGGAGGCGCCGCCTCGAGCCAGAACGAGGCCATAGATCGCCGTGAGCGTCTCCGTCGTCTTGCTCTCGAAACCATAGACATTGCGAAAGATCCCTATTTCATGCGAAATCATCTCGGAAGGTATGCGTGTTTTCTATAGTGACTCTAATAGCAGATTCTACTGTTGGAGTATGATTGTGCTATTTTTATTTATTTATGCAGTTCCTCAAGATTCCTATTCCTATTTGGTGTATGCTTATGTGTGGCGTGAAAAAAATCTTCAATTAGTTTTTTTTTTTTTTTTTCTTTGATTTAACATTGTTTTGGTGTGTTTGATGATGTGAAGCTATGAGTGCAAACTGTGCCTAACGCTGCATAACAACGAAGGAAACTACTTGGCTCATACTCAAGGTAAGAGGCATCAGACCAACTTGGCTAAGAGAGCTGCTCGTGAGGCCCAGGAAGCTCCTACTCAGCCACAACCTAACAAGCGCACAGTCTCTGTCCGCAGAACAGGTAACAGCTTGTTTCTCTTGGGGATGTGATTGGTCTACAAGTTATATCTGTTCTTGTTGGGGATAGTGTAACTACAGGAGTGTTTATCTTTGCTATGTTTACTATTATTGGATATATAGGTTTTGTAAGAACTTGTTTATGCTGACCTATTAGAAGTTATATTTATCTTATTGTTACTGTTATTGGGTAGATAGGTTTTGCTTAATATCAGCTTTAAAAGGTCTGCTTGATGATTTTTCTGTTTGCTTAGTTATCAGCTTTATAGGTTTGGTTGATCGATTCTTGATCTTTTGTATGTTCTTGCAGTTAAAATTGGTAGACCAGGGTACCGGGTTACAAAGCAGTATGACCCCGAGTTGAAGCAAAGATCCCTTCTCTTCCAGGTAAGAATATAAATTGTTATTGTTGAACTTGTTCTAGCATCACCAGAGACTTATTTAGAGTGAATCTTAATGTTTCTGTTTTTTTTCCCCCCTTCTATTTGTTTTACAGATTGAATATCCTGAAATAGAGGACAACATAAAGCCCAAACATCGTGTCATGTCTTCATTCGAGCAGGTAGGTGTTACAAGTCCCCTTATTTATGTGTCTAATAAGCCTTCACAAGCGTTCGCATATTGATTAACGATTCTCTTCCTTTTTGTTGTGTGCGCAGAAAGTTCAACCTTATGACAAGAAGTATCAGTACCTTCTTTTTGCAGCTGAACCATATGAAACCATAGCCTTCAAGGTATACTTTTTTTTTTTCTTAATTTGTGCATTCTGGAATTCTAAAATTGCTTCATGACAGATTTTTACATTCATTATGATTATTGATATGTCATGTCTTGGATTGAATTCAGGTTCCAAGCACAGAGATAGACAAATCAACCCCAAAGTTTTTCTCTCACTGGGATCCAGACTCAAAGATGTTTACTGTAAGTGCTTCTTATCATAATAATTGACACCATAGCTTGGATAGGTTTTTGTTTTGATTAAATCCAAAGTAATGACAAAACAACAACTTGTGATAAACAGTTGCAGGTGTATTTCAAGCCGAACAAGCCAGAACCATTCAAGCCTCAGTCCACTGTTGAATCAAATGGTCTTCTTCCTCCACCACCACCGCCGCCTCAAACTCAACCGCCGCCACCTCCTCCATCTGGTTCACTGCCACCTCCACCACCTCCGATGGGTAATGGTAGTGGGCCCTATCCACCACCTCCACCACCACCTTCTGGAGGTTACATGTGAAAGTGAACTAGGATCAACTACAAACCGTTTGAACACAGTACTCTTTTTCACAGTTTATCTCAAGACAGTGTACTAAAATATCAAAATCCGTTTTGACATGGATTTTTTTGAATCTGATTTCCCCATATGTATTAACTATCTTGTTATCTTGTTCTCTGTTGAATATGTTTCTGCACTCGAAGCATTTTTTAGATAGTATCGGTTTAACTCATAACAACGTTTAGCCAACTCAATCAATTATAAAGAACTGAACCAAGTTCTCTATTGTGAATTGTCTATTGTTTTTGCATTAGAATCATTTTAATAGATATATCGGTTAACTCATAACCATCTTAAACCGAATCGATTAATCTTAAAGAATATCGTTGGCTCCTGATGACGTAAGGAAGATAAAATACAGCCCACGGGGGTAATTATGTAATATATACAATCAGCAGCGTCACTGAAATTCAAAACACCAAAGCGGAGGGAAAATCAAAATCCCTAATTCCCCAAATTTATTGAATACACATAGCTCCGTCGAACCCAACGGAGACTTTCTTCGCCAGATCTCTTTTCCGGGAACTTAAGCCATGGAGGAAATCTTAACTCCAAACCCTAAGCAAAGGCAAACGTCGACGACGACGAGTCGGATCCAGGCTCCGACAAGTCCCTTCTTCTTGGGATCCAACAATGACAGGCTTGAACGTGAACAAGCTCGCGCTGCCAGAGTCGCTGCTAGCCGTCGTAGATCTGTTGTTTTCGGTCGTGGGCCTCAGCTTGAGAAGGAATCAGATCCGTGCTTTGACAAACAGCAGATTCTCGAGTTGTTTCAGAATTGTATCAAATTGGCCAGTGAAAACGTAAGTATCCGACTTCTCTCTCTCTATCTCCATTATCATAAGAAGAAGAGAATGATTCGTGGCTAAAGGTGTTTCTTATTATGTTATGTGATTGTGTTTCAATACAGAAAATCAATCAAAAGAATACGTGGGAGTTGAATTTGATTGACCATCTTTGTGAGATCATTAAAGTTGAAGATGAGAATAATGCTGAAACCAATTTTCAAAAGGTAAAGCTTTCGGTTTTATTCTTCTTTTTTAAATGCTGGTAAGACATTTAAGAATACCCACCAAAAAAAATGTTTTTAAAAATATTGTGTTTGTGCATGGCAGGCAAGCTGCACTCTAGAAGCTGGAGTTAAGATTTACTCAATGAGGGTTGACTCAGTTCATTCAGAGGCGTACAAGGTCTTGGGTGGTATCACTCGAGCTGGCCAAGATGACACCGGAGGTTAGTTCTATGCCTTACATAGTATAATCTTATCCTATCTTTTTAGCACTTTTAATTAAATACTGCCAGTGTACGCTTTTAACATAAAACATATAGCTTTGTCAATCTGGGGAGATGTGTTTATTCACTTATTTTGTGTTTATTTGGTTAGCCTAACTAGTCTTGTGATTCATGAGGTATGCAGATGAATATGTTTCTAACTTCTATATGAGAATCCAAATCACTAAAGATCTATCAATAAGGGGACTTCTTAAGAACTACAGTTATTGGCTATGAAATGCATTAATTTATAATATTTTGAGCTCTAATTTCTAAAGAAGGTACTGCAAGTAAACTTTTGATCTTATGTTCTTTTCTGATATTTCTACATGAACCTAGACAACGAGGATGCTGCAAATTCTGTAGTAACTGCAACTAACCAAAAGAAACAGACAGAGAAAAAGGTAGTTCATACAGAGATCTGAATTCTTGATTTGGTAGATGACACTACTTACTGATGAGTTTATTCTTGCAGCTCTCGCCTTTATCAACACTGGAACCATCCTTTGATTCCCTTAACGTGAAGAAGTTCGACGGTAATTTAGTAACTTAACTCCCTTTCTCCTTCATGAAAAGTAAGTTCCATCTGATAACCGTTTTATATGTCTTGCAGTGGCATTCGCCGTGGATCCCCTTTATCATCAGACTTCAGCACAGTTTGATGAAGGTGGAGCAAAGGGTCTCTTGCTAAACAATTTAGGAGTGTATGGAGGGTGTCAAGTTCTATTTGACTCACAAGAAATCCCTGGAAAGCTTGTTTCTTCTGCAAATCAGCATGATAAATCAGAAACAATTGATCTATCCTTTGCTAAAGGTCTGGCTTTGTTGGCTAATATGCCTCGCTGTACCAGTGTACATGTTTTGTTTCACTAATTTTTCTCTAATGCCGTTGTTAAATTTGTAGAATGTCTGGAGAAAATGGTGCTAAACATGCGGCAAAAGGATGAGATTGTGCCATCTCTTCGGGCTATAATCAATCAATTTGATGAAGAGAATCAAAGACCATCTGATACGTTTTCTTGTAGTCAGAAGACGACCGAGTCATTTGATATATCACATGGTAATGACGCTAGCTATGCCGATGATGATGATGGATACGATAACTTTGGAGCTTCTTTTGATTATGAGGGTCATTCTGGTGCTGCTGAGGAAAACTTTGGCCTCAATGATGCAGAACCAGCGTACTCAAATTTTCCCGAGGTTCCTACCATCACTCTTCTTATGTTCACTCGTTTTTCTTTTCTTTGGTAATTCGATTAAACTTATGCTAACGTTTTCACTTTGCAGGAAGTTGAACCAGCCTCACTGCAAGACCTCGATTCAGATGACAGATTTGAGAATGTTGACGACTATCTCTTCTTGTCGTTGGGAATTTCATCTAAACAAAATTCTTGGGCAGGTCCTGATCACTGGAAGTATCGGAAAACAAAAGGTATGCGCTTATATCTCCAGTTTTCAGCTATACGATAAGTCCTCTTGGATATATAGTTTCTCTGACGGTTTACATTCTCTGGACACTTAAACAGGTCCAGATGTTCACCCTGCTTCCGAAAATGGATCTTCTCCACCAGCGAAGAAAGCCAGGAAAAAGAAGCAAGCAGAGCCTGAGCTAGATTTTACAAAAGCTTTGGAGGAAGAAATTCCTGATATCTTTGCCCCTCCAAAAAACCCAAAGTCTTTACTTCTCCCAGCAAACAGAGTCCCTTGTGAAACAAAGCTTCCAGAGGATTGCCATTATCAACCTGAGAATCTAGTAAAGCTATTTCTACTACCGAATGTGATGGTATGGCTTTGCTAAACACCGACTCAATCACTTCTTTCTCGTTTTGTTTATTCTTTCTTTATCGATTGTGTCATCTCTACTGAAGTTAACTCTTCTGAACGGTAACAGTGCATCGGGAAGAGGAGAAGAAAATGCTCAGGTAAAAATTCCAGTCTTTTAGATAAACATCACTGGTTTATGAGGCACATACCAGCGTTTTTGCTTTCTTTACCGATATAAATATTGCCTTTACAAAGAAAATGGTTTTAAAAAATTTCAGCAAAAATTGTTTTGGGGTTCTGAGAAGAGACATAGGTTGCACTTTTTTTATTATGTGCATATTCCAGGTGAAACAAGGCAGCAGTATGATGATTATGAACATGCGGAATCTTGGGAAAATGATAATGTCTATGATGATGGCCCGTTCGATAATGGAAATGATCAAAGTGATGCAGAGGATACTACCAATTCATTAATCTCTCAGCCACGCCAGGTATGAATATTGATCTGCATATGGTTATTGTGTTACAAATCGTTTCAAAAGGCTGTATTGATCTATGGTTAGCAATGGAACAGTGTTGTAATTGTCCTGCACATTTCATGCTTTAGGTCAACAAAATTGAGGTCCAATACGATAAAGCTTCAAAACAAGTTGATGTGCAAGTGCTAAAGGAAACTCTATGGGAGTGTCTTCAGGAATCTCCGCAACCACCAATTCAGGTTAGCTAAAACAAACTTTGTTCCTGCTTTCTCTTTCTATTATCCTGAAATTACTCTGATAAGCCCTCTTTATGATCTCGGTGAAACATATTTGTAGTTCACACACCAACCATGTAATGTCAACATAGCACACATCCTGTTTCTATTGTCTTTCTCTCCCCACTATTGTGATAAACTTGAGAGAATCTGGTTTGTGGCAGGATGAGGAACACCAACAAGAACCACCTGAAAGTAGATCTTTCAAAGAGCTATTGGCAAGCTTTCCAGATGATTGCAAAGCGGCTGGGACAACCCAAGACATTTCACCACATCTATGTTTCATCTGCTTGCTGCACTTGGCGAACGAGCACAATCTCAGCCTCATTGGCTCTCAAGACTTGGAGGATCTGACAATAAACCTTGCCTGAAAAAAAAAGTGAGGCGAGACCTAGAAGAAGAGAAGCCAACTGTTTTATGCCGCTACGCCTACTAAGCTTTATGTTGTAGTTCAATGTACTGACTTGATTTGTAATAACAAATTTGTTCAAAATGGATTAATACGTTGTTGTTTTGGTACAATGTTTCATTCAATTTGACTTTCTCTTTCGTGTGACATAAAATAACTTAGGTGTGCGTCTCTAAGAAGCCTGGACACTGCTTTTGGATTTAGCAGATGACTTGGTGGCTCCATCTTTCCATCCTTTTTGACGAGCTCTGAGTTCCCACAAAGAAGTCAGCTTCTTCTGCTCCACAAGTGCTTTTTCCGACTTCTCTCTTGCTTCCTCACAAGTCTCCATACCGGAGTTGCACTTATCCGCCTCCTTTTGGAAAGAGGATGTAATCTTCTTGGCCTCTAGCAGACCTGTGTCAACTCGTTTGTGTTTCTCCATTGATGCTGCTTCACGTTGCTTCAGTTCCTCTGTTAAGAGCTCAGCATAGTTCTTCTCTGTGTCTTCGTTCACCTCTGGGTCATGCTTTGCACAATCTGCACGTCAAAGGACAAAGATAATCTTGTTTACTAAAGTCATAGACAAGCACATACAATCTAATATTAATGATGAGTAGAGAAAGTAAACCGAGACTCACCTCCAAAAGAACCATTGCTGAGTCCTGCAGAAACAGATAAAGCGTTAGTTTATGTTCCACTCAATGGAAGGTAGACATGGTAAACTAAGAACTCTGTAAATTATATAAACAAGCAATGATCACAAACCATTGTGAACAATATATCTCAATCTCGTTATGGCAAAATCCTATAAATCCACATAGGATTATACAGAACGTAACACATAACAATGCTATTTAAAATCACAACAAGTAAACCAGCTGCTCAAAACCACACCACCACAGCAAGTCAGACCTCAAAGACTCAAACTTGGTAAATTAGTTTGTTTAAACAAAGAACAACAATAATCTGCAAACTTCAAATCCCTACAGATCATAAACTGATGATCAATGTTTTACTTATCAAACCAAATAATCTGAGAAACAACACTTAGCAAGAGACAAGTAGATCTCCATATCCGTAATCAAGCTGAAGTCAGCATGCGATCTGGTAGCTCAAGCCAAACTACTACCGATCTAGTAAATGAGTAAACTTTACAGTGGATCTAGCAAGATCCAATCAAGGGCAGCAGAAAAAAACAAAACTTGTGAACCTTTGGGGATGGTGAGAAGAGGCACGGAGGAGCAGTCGCAGAGGCAAGGAGAGCAAGAAGAGGCAGAAGCGACCAGTGCCTCGGTGAGGTGCCAGTAGAGAGGAGGACCAAGTATGTAACCAATCATGCTCAGCGCCAGCAAACTCAGTCCGGCTTTTAACGCCGCCGTGTGCTTCGCCATAAGAGGAGTTAGATCTTACAAAAGATTTTTAAATTTCGAGATGGATTCAGCTCTTGCAGTTGAGGAGAAAGAACTGTGGATTCGAGACTCTGATTGTCTGGCTATATCGCACTCGAGTTTTGTCGGTGGTGTTTAATTACCGGTGAATGCATTAACGTGTTTTTCTATAAAATATACATATCATTAAAATTATATTTTATAAATATTCTACGAATTCATAGTTTCTTACTATGAATTTATATTCTGATCGAAATTCAAATATCCGGGCCTTATCAAATTTAGACACCACATAATATATGTTTTCTTCAACGGATCGGATTTCAGATAGAATTACAAATTTTGAATAATAATTTTTATCTCTAGTGTGTTTATCATTTTTTAGTCATAAGATAATAAATAAATCAATTAGAGGGGACTTTAAGAAATCAATTTGTGTTCCTTTTTTGGTATTCACCTTTGAGTTGGTTGCTAGACACATTTGTGTAGGCCAAAGATGAAAGGCTCCCTAGTCTATTGGAAATACTTACGGAGAGTTGGTTTCTTATATCTAAGTGACTCAAGAGACGTAAGGTTGATTGATAGGTTGAGTGAGTGCAATCAGTGACCTTAAGAGAAAAATTGGGGTTTATGAGGACGTTTGCTTGCTCCATGAGTAGACTCTTGTATTGCAAATCTGTATGATCCGTAAAGGGTAACCGTAAGCATTCTTCTCATATACCATGAGTGATAATTACTTTTTCGGCTCATACTCATTTGATGCAAAGCCAAATGATGGGGGCATGCTTTCAAGCTCATTTGTTTGGTGATAGTGCTGATGAGGCGCAAGAAGTGTGAAACTATTGTCCATGGGTTTAGATTGGATGGGAGATAGTAGTGCTATGGCAAACCAATGAGATACACACAAAAAAAAAAAACTCTACGAATTTACTTATGGACAAGGATAAAGATAACTCAAAGACCCATCATAATCTCTCTGTCAAGGGGTCGTCGACAAATGTTGCTGAGACCTTTGATTTTTTAGATGGTCTCTTACGGTCAGGTTTCTTTCCTGAAAGTCCTTGTGTGGCTGAACCAACTATGAAGAACTCAAAACCAGAATTTAACACCAGAAAGGCTTATTCTCTTCCTCAAACTTCATAAACTAAAAAGAACATAAAGCTTTGTAAACTAAATATCTTATTCCTATTTATATTTTTTCTTCGGTTTCCTTTTGTTCCTGCAGGTGAATATAATAATGATAATAATAATTATCATATGAGCAGCAGCATCAAGTTGCAAATTAAGCAAATCCTTTCTCCCTCTGGAGGAGAAAAAAAATCAAAATATAAAATACTTGAGAGGGGAAGAAGATAGAAAACAGGTTCAAATGTATCCCAAAATAGAGAAAGACAATGCTGAAAGAAAAGAAAAAAAGAGTAATCTGAAGAAGAGATTAAATCAGACAACAACATAATAATTTTTCTGTCTTCTCTTAGTTATTACTTAGCGTCACGTCACGCTCTAGTAAAACTATGTTTTCTGCTACTTCATAGCTTTGCTTTGCATGTTCCTAATCAGCTGCTTACGGTAGTAAACAGCGTCTGGATCCTCCTGCGTAAAAAAACAAAAAAAAAAACAGACAAAAACACTCTGAATCTTGAATATTACTGCATTAACCAACTAAATCCATACAGAGCTCAAGAAAGAGTTTCAATCTTACAGCAAGTAAACTGGCAAAGGTTCCATCGAGCAGCATGACAGGAGGGAAACGCCATATTCCTTCACGAGCTCTGAAGCATATACGAGAAAACAAAGTTGCTGTTGGCTTGTTCATAATTAAGAACTTGAAATGATCATAGGGTGTATGTAGCACAAGCCTGGACTTCTGGGAGAGCTTGGCGTAGCAACCAGCAATAAGATTGAATAAGCTGGGGGAAGGGTTTTTCATGGAAGAAAGATACACAAGCAGCTTTTTCAGGAGACCATCTATGAGGAAAAAACGATCAGCCAAGACGCAGCAATACTTAAGCCCCTCATCAGTTGACAGCATCTTGTTCAATATGTATACAGAAACCTGAAAGAAGTATAATAGTTAGAAACGTTTTCTTTCTTCTTTAATATTTTATAGTCTACAAGTCAGTAGATGAATAAAACTTACTGTCTTTGACTCTGTAGAGCCAATCTCGATAGCTTTGGTGCAATAACGTAAAGCACCTTTGTCCATAAGGAAACGAACAGCAACTCCGTCTATAGGCTGTAAGAGAAGTCAGATGTTTAAAATAGTTTAAGATCTTTTTTTTGTGACAAAAGATGTGTTGTGAAAATGGATGCTTTAAATTTTGAGTGTACCGCCTTCAACATATGAGCAAGAACACCCAATGCACCAAGCCTTAGGTATTCGAGAGGCTTATCGGTGAGATTAATATCCATCAAAGGAAATAAATAGTATGGCATCTTAGCTACAACAACCAACATAAGATATGAAATTTCAGATACCATGTAACATGATATAAAATGGACTAGTGCGACTGGAATGCACTTTTATAGAATTATTTTTTCATGAATACTACTCTCTCCGGGTTTTTTTAGTGTAAGTAGTTTTAGTTGAATCCACAAATATTTAAAAAAAATTATTAATTTTTTCAAAAGTAGCATTTGATAAATAAATTAGGTGTAGTTAAACCAATAATAAATAAGTATATATTATTTGATTGGTCACACTATACTCAATAAAAATAAAAATTACTTTTAATTATGAAAATTACTTATATTTGAAACAAACAAATTTTGCTTAGCTACTTAAAAAAAACAGAGGGAGTACTTGATTCTTTTGTATTCTAATAATGTTAATTTCATTCCATTAATAATTAATTAATTATTCATTTTATCCCATTTATTTCTTTTACTAACCGGTAGCAAATGGAAAGAGAAAGTGGGCATTTGCAATGAAGGAGAAAGACATACCCTTAAGAAAGTAGCCTCTTGTCTCAGGGTGGTGAGCTATGCACTATTATAGGAGAAGAAAAAAATATGATAACATTGCAGAGCCTAAGCTGTTACTGAAGAAATGGTTCTTAAATGGAGAAAGAAGAAAATTAAGTGTGAGACCAAACAAAACCTGGAACAAAAGCAAAACGTTGTACGCTCGAGGTGGCCTCCCGTCCTCAGAGTGTACTGGAGTTGAGATGTGTGGGTAGGTTTTCACGATCTCCTGCAGAGATTCAATGAAATTCAAAGTATCAGTAAGAAAGAAACCTAAAACAAAAGAAAGTAAGATAGAAACCCAAAACATATCAGTACTAGTCAGCTACGAAACCAAAGTACGTGGTACTTAACCTGCAACATCTTGGTCACTGTACAAGGAGATTTCCATAACAGTAGCGGCAAGATCTCATAAGTGTTCTTGTGCTGCAATGTGTCAAAAGATAGACAGTGGTAGTATATGAGCAGCTTTATTGGTCGACCATATTTTGCTAATAATATTTAATAGTGTAGATTAAAATTTAAATATAAAAATGAATAAACCATTGATGTAATGACAAGTATCAAATGAACCTTCTGAAAGTTTTCTTCGAAATTCATTTCAATATTTTTAATATATCTCCTCTTTTTTTCTTATTTTCAGAAGTATTTCTTTTGGTATTAAAAATGTCTCTTAAAACATTAAATGTGTGACTAGTAAAAGTAGATTAATAATAAAAATGACAAACGTGACTGAAAAATAAATAAGAGAAAAAGTACATTTCAGTTTAAAACCAGAAATGTAATTATTATTTAATTGTTTTTGTAGAACTAGATCCGAATACCCACAAATATTTTACTGTAGAGATAATTAAATATCTAACATACATATATTTTAGAGACATGGATCTGTATACGGATAGTGAATACATAGAGTCGACATATTATGATATTCTAAATATTTTGGATGTTCGGATCCATCCTACTACTAGTCAAATGATACATATTTGAATAGATTAAATACAAGGTCTAGAAAACAAAACAAAAATCAAAATATCACTAAACCACCAAATTTTGACTTTCCAGTTTATCGATATATATTAGCTTTAGTGAGATAAAATTTTATACCTACATTGGACCACAAAAATATGTTTGGCTATCATTTTGGTGAAAAAAATTGAATAACATTTTTTTGTGGATAATTAGTGACCACACACATTTTAGTTTATCACAATAAAGAATGAAACTTAGAGATAGACAAAGGTGGAAGAGTTTTTTTTTTTTTTTTGCACTTACAGTAACGAGGTTATGGAGCGCGAAATCAGAGATAAATGAGATGTCATTATGAAAATCATTGATCCACTGGATAATTGTGTCCATGTCTGGAAAAGGTACAACATTGGTTGTTAAGGTAGAAGCAGAGGAGGGCCAAGTCAACTTGTAACTACTATAGTCCTCGTACAGAGAATCTGGTAGATTTGCCATTTCCGACGTTAATTGACCGGAAGAATGTTCTCTTTGCCGATTTAGTTCAGCTCTGAGTGTTGTTGTAGTTATGACTTATGACTGAATGAATTTATAGAGAGTATGCATGACTTCAAAATTATAATTGACAAAATACCATTCAATGAACTTTTATGGTTCAAGTCATAAAATATAAAACTAAATAATAAACGCAAAAGGGAAATAATAATAATACATCCAAAGGAAAAGATTACATGGAAAGAAAATTTGAAAAGATATCTATTACTTTGTTTTTTTGTTGGATATGGAGTTTTTGGTTTCCTTTTTTATGAAGAAACTGTAATATGCATTCTGACCAGGAAAAAGACTTAATATGGATTAGCTAATCCTATCTACGAGAACACGTGTAACAAAATCTATTGAAGAATATATATTACAGTGAGTTAAAAAAATTCAGTGTTTATTAATTTGATAGTTTCGACCCATTTCTCTTTAACATTTTTTGATTAATAAAGCCCAATGGGCAGGGTACACATAATTTTAAAATTGAGGTAGTCCGAATGTTTTAAATAAAGCCCATAAATGTCTAAATCTCGAAGCATTAAAATGATGGATTAAAACCATATTCAACCTACCTCAATATTTTTCTTCTAAAATATAGAAATTCTATTATAAAATGAATTTTGCTACAATTTATGCTTTTATAACAGATGAATTCTATTTCTGAAGAAAAATATAAATAAATATGATTTTTCTATATTTAGATGAAAATAGTATTCATCTATTTTTTCTTTTAAAATTAGATAAACCATACACTGGAATAAAACACACATATACAATCGAGTTATTTTATTTTATTTTTTCATAGAAGTTGGTTACAGATGTTGTAAAGCCAAACATGTACATGTTTCCCCACATAAAACAGAGGGGAAAAGGTGGAGAGGAAGGAGAATCTCCGGAAAACCACTTATGGCTGCTGCAATCTCCTCCATGGTAATTGAAGAAAACATCTTGATGAACTGGACCTCAAGACACACATAGTTTGTAAAACATACTAGGCCCATATTCATGGTAATAATTACTGGGCCGTTTCAGTCTCTTTTGGGCTGACTATGAAAACATCGTTTCGTCGCAAAACAAAAACAGAGTTTATTACAAGAGTGTGACAAATGTTAGGAGGAGCACTCGTGGTGTCTGTCTTCTTCATCTCTTCCATATTCTTATCTTCTTCACTCGGCAAGTCTTCTTCTTCTTCTTCGCTCTCTAGATCCTCGGTTCCTTCGGTTTCTCGCTTATCAGTCCGATCAATGGCCGATTCTGCTTTCAAGAAAATACAAATCCAAAGAGATGACACTGTAAGCTTCTCCTTCTCTGTCTCTCTCCCTCAGTTATTTCTCTACTTTGCGCCTTGTGTGGTTTATATGTTGTTTGTGTTTCTCATGAACGTAAAGGTTTGAGCATGGCTAGTTTGTTGTCTGTATATGCTTCTTCTTTACTCAACAAAACTTATACAATATTTTCATCCCTTTTTATATCATTCATCTTTATGTGTATGATCTTTTGGTTTAGACGTTCGATGCCTATGTGGTTGGTAAAGATGATGCGCCTGGGATTGTTGTGATTCAAGAATGGTGGGGTGTTGAAGTTGGGATCAAGAACCACGCTATTAAAATCTCACAACTTGACCCTGGTTTCAAAGCCCTTATACCTGAGTGAGTACTGTCTCTTGCAGTGCAAGTTTCAGCTTCTGTAAATGTTCTCACAACCTTTTTTGCTCATGTAGCTTATATAGAGGAAAGGTTGGTCTTGATGCTGCAGAGGCAAAGCATTTAATGGATGGCCTTGACTGGCCAGGAGCCGTCAAAGATATCAGCGCTTCTGTTAACTGGCTTAAAGCTAATGGCTCCAAAAAGGTGCCACCATTAGTACTCATAATAAGTTGTGTCAAAAGACTGTAAAAATTTCTAAAAATGTGGTGACAGGTTGGTGTAACTGGAATGTGCATGGGAGGTGCACTAGCTATAGCTAGCTCTGTTTTAATTCCAGAGGTTGATGCTGTTGTTGGATTCTATGGAACTCCTTCCTCTGAGCTTGCAGACCCAGCACAAGCCAAGGCTCCTATTCAGGCTCATTTTGGAGAGATTGACCATCTTGTTGGTTTCTCTGATCTCAAGGTAATATATATACCTTTACATCACATCTCAAAAAAATTTTACCTGAGGTCCTATCATGAATTGAATGTAATGATTATTACAACTTTTGCAGTCAGCAAAGAAACTGGAAGAGAAGCTGAAAGCATCGGAAGTAGCACACGAGGTTCACATTTACCCGGGGAATGGGCACGCGTTCTTGAACAGGAGCCCTGAAGGAGTGAGCAGAAGGAAGAGTTTGGGAGACTCTGATGATGACGAAGCTGCGGTGGAGCTTGCTTGGTCTCGCTTCAACTCTTGGATGAAACACTACTTGGCTTAAGCAGTTAAGCTTTCCTTTCTCAGATAGTGTTCATGCAAGTCAAGAAACGTTGTGTGATATGTTTATATGTTGGACATTTCTCTTAGGACTTTTATCTGAATCAAATAAAGTGGTTTATACGTTTGTGTGGATATGTGTTTGTAACTTTGTATGATTATATTTCTAGAAACTATGAAATAATAGTACTGTAATATATGAAGTTAAGCTTAATTACTACAAAGTCTGTTACCGGCTCATATGTTACTCAATTATGAATCTTAATCATTGATCAAGGGGGAATAAAATCCATTTACTTATAGGACAATATGTACTAATTTTAGCTACTTTATGATATTAACAAACAAGGAATGCGAAAATGATGTGATAAATACAATTAAAAACTGTACAAAAGATATTTGAGTATACACTGAAGGAGTTTATAAATTCAAATTTGCACGTGTTTCAGCATGGATTTGTAAATTGTTTTTGTCGGCGAATATGAATAGAGAACCGACACGCCTTATGATTTAAGTTGAGGAGAGATATGTTATTGATGAGATAAACAGCTATGCAAGATGCAGCACCGTCAATTGATTCATCAGTTTCATTCCGCAGTTCTGAAACTCTATCATTAAAACAAAAACATAAAAATAAACTAAAATTAAAGAGAAACTTTAGAGTAGTAACCACGTTTCCATGATAAACAAATTAGATCTTGTTCTGATTTTTCTTACTGAAGTGTAGTGTCGGATAACGACTTTAAGCGCTAAACACTCTCAAGCTTTGTTCACATTTTCTCACTCACCGCATAAGAATACGTCATGAACGTCTGCCCAAATATCTTTTCTTTTGTATTACATGCCGACAAATGATACACTAATGTCAAAGCAACCGACAAAATTGTGATAAGCAAAACTAGTATTTTTAGTAGAAACCCATAAAACGTGCATGAGGTAAAGGAAACCCACGCGAGCCACGGTCAACAGCAAGATAGCTACCAAAAACGCCAATCAAAAACATACACAATGGCTAACAAAAAGAGAGAGAAAATATGTTGAAAATTTTGACGAATAGATTCATCTCTCAAGCACAGATTACAACTATAGTATCCGCATTGGTAATTTTTCAGAAAAAAAATCTTACAAAATATGACAATAAAAGTGTGAGGAAAAGTGTAAAGTTGATTTTTTTCACAAAAATCTTATTTGAGAAAAACTCAAAAAGTTAGACTCTCAAACCATTTGTTCTCTTCTTATTGATAGATTTTTTTCACTTTTAAAGTTTAATTACATAAATTAAATTATTTTTATTTTTTTTTGGTAAAAATGTTTATATCTTAGTGTTGAGATATCCTCTTAAATAAACTCACCAAATGCTTTAAGTCCCTAATTTTAACCAAAATCTAATGTTTCACTCATGTACATGATACATTATTGATTACTCATGAGTGTTATGACTCATGAGTAATAGCATATATATGTGTGGATTTGATTGTTCATATATCCTTTTCTATATATTTTAGCTTTTTCTAGAATTTTTTATCATACAATATTCAATATCTACCATTTTAGTTGTTTATAAACACAGGCAAAACAAAATTCATGAATAGACCATTATCTAAGGGTAAAAAAAAAACTAAAAACCAAACCTATTAGAAATGTAGAAACTCCTCTACCAAAAACTGGAAACAAGGAAAACAACGTTGATCGCCATAGAAGTCCACGACCAACAAACCTATTAGAAAGGTAGCGTGCATTGGATGCTTATCCTGACAAAGTTTCCTAGTAGTATCTATTCATGTTACTTCTACTAAAAACAAGAACAACTTCAAGATTTTTTTCTTTTGTTTTTGTAGGGACATACTACTATACTATTTTATATTGTCGATTAATCTATGTTAGAAAATCAAAACGATATCTACACTGACACCTAGAGAGTACTGTATTGTGCTAATTTTGATTTTTCTAATCATTGGAGATGATTGTTTTGTCTTTTCATTGGCTGGATGTCTTATTCTGCGGATAAATAAAATAAAATAAAACGCTGTCTGGATAAAGTATTCTCACGGGTTTTGAGTACCATCGATGACTAGTGTATAGTGTAAGCAAATTGTTTGCAGTTAATCAAATATTACTTTTGAACACTAAAGCTTACGATATTGAAATATATGGACCATATGAAATTGATTCACTATCTCAATTTTCTAATCCAAAAAGCAAACATGTTTGTTTGTTTTTTCTAGAAAAGAGAGAAGGGAATATTAGTTCCTTATGTCTTACTCTTGATATCTAGAGTTTATATTTTGAAGCAACGAAAGAGGTCTACTTTGCGTTTCTCACGCATTATAGATTTGTCTTTAGTTTTGTTAATACATTGTTTTTTTTTTCTGGCAGAGACAAATTTTAAAACAATTTATCAACTGCTTGATGAATTATAACATTAGATTACAGAACCAATCACATTCTGATCAGATTTATATCACATGTTTGTAAACAACAGTAGCTTAAATCAGAAACTCATAGTGTTAAACCACCAGATGTTGTAGGCATAAGTGCTTCCTTTTATTTTTCTGAAATAATTTTTTAGTTTATTAACTTTTGTTTCCTTTCCATCTTTTTGGTATAGTTTTTATAGTGAGATACTAATAAAATCGAGTAGGTTGTTCCTTGAAGTAGGCATTCTCTTGCCCTTCAACATTCATCCTTGTTTTCATGACATGTGTTACATACACGCATTAGTTTTACACATTTCCGTATTTATATGTTTTGTGTCTATATCCTTCGAATGTACTGGAAAAGCTTACGAAACTACAAGAAATCTATACTTCATTATTCGGAAATAAAGATATAAATGCGAGGAGGTATCATGTTAAAGTTTAAATAACATTCTCGCCGAAATGTGTTAGTTTTATATTTTATAAGGTGGTATACAGATACATAAGATTTTTCTTACGCAATGAAGTTTTGACACATACCTTTGCTTATAAGCGGTTTGCACTATTTTTACCAAAATCTTCATTTTATACGATGAAGTTTTGACACCCAACTCTGCTCAAGTGTTTTGCACCATTTTGACATTCCAAATTTCAGATAGAACTTGTATGATACGACGTATTTAATTTTAATTCAAGTCACTAGAGTTTTTTGTTTTGTTTAAAGCAAATTATTCGTAAACTGATAATGAAATAGCTATTTGGAGTGCAAATAACGAAAGAAAAGTATGGAAAGAAAATCATGATATAGTAGCCTAATTAGTAGTGGTTCTATATGTGAACTTGACTTTAATTTGAATGTAAGTTGTAAGTTAGAACCATAAAACAGACCTAATCATAATTAAAATTGATTATTTATTTCTTAAACCTCAACCAGATAATGGTAGTTAAACCCACCGTTCACTTTCGTTTATTTTCTTTCAAAGGGGTAAACGATTTTATTAAGGAAGCTTCATCATCTATTTTATTGTTATCTGGTATTCTTGTCAGAATATTTGTTTAACGAACGTCTATTATCATATGATAAAAAGTTGACTATAAGATAGAAAACAAATATATAGTTTAACACTATAGTCTTGGTCTCCAGTTATATCCCCAATCTTTGCAGTGATTTTGTTTTGAAAAATAAATATTTATATTACACAACTAGCAAATAATAATTTCCGAAAGGACAGAGCCTGAAATGATAATGTTGGTTGCATCTGTTTGTAAGTGTGAAGACATATACTGGCATGAACAAAAAATAACAAGCAGAATCAAATAAGAAAACAAGGTAATAGACCTAAATAAAGATGTATATAACTAATATAAAACAGATAAAAACACGCAGTAATTTATACAAATAATATGAACAAGAAATTTAAAGAAATCTTTAAAATTAGTTATATATGCTGAAAATATATAGACGATCACGAAGTGTAACGACAAAGCTCCAAGTGTGCAGATGATCGATCAAAATCTACCAAAGTGCCTAACTTATCCTCTCCACTAGTTTTTTTTTTCTCATACCAAACTCGTAAGTAACCACATATCAAAATAATATCTTTACGCAAATAACGAAAGAGAGAAAACAAATGAACGTTTGGGCAATAGTAAACACCACGTAGCTTCTAAACAATGCGGACACGTTGCTCGAGAGAGATACGGAACTACGGTCGGAGCAGAAACTAAAAGCTTCTTTAACCACACAGAGATTGACACGTCATAGTTTCTAGAGACTGTAATCTAAGAAATACCACGTCACCATACCCAACGAACTTGCGTTAGATACGTTCCACTGCCACCTCACATGCCAGTTGATATTTCACTCACGTTTCTCAAAACTTCACATATTCAACACATTTTTCTTTTTCTTTAAAAATTAATATAAATAATCAAATCAAATCGAATCGAATCAAAGCTGGTTTTCATTTGGTTATCAACTTCAAAAAGAAATTCACGTGGACACACAAGAACATATTTACGTTATTATATTCATAATAATAAGCGTTGGTAGATAAACTCGATGTTACCAAAAGTATACACTATCTAATCAAACCCATTATATAAATAAACCTTATGTTGAATAGCAGCAGAGTGTAAAAAAGCAAAAGAACATTAAGTTTTTCTCTAGTCTTGTCCAAATGGAATGGACTAGAGGAAGAATCCTAGGCCGTGGCTCAACAGCCACCGTCTACACCGCAACATGTCACAATTCAAACGAAATCCTCGCCGTCAAATCCTCCGAGCTCCACCGTTCAGAGTTCTTGCAAAGAGAGGCCAAGATCCTCTCGTCGTTGAATTCCCCTTATGTGATCGGATACAGAGGATCAGAAACCAGGAGGAGAGAGTCAAACGGCGTCGTCACGTATAACCTTTTGATGGAGTACGCACCGTACGGGACGTTGACCGACGCGGCGGCGAAAAACGGAGGCGGGCTCGAGGAAGGTATGATCGTGAAGTACACGCGAGAGATGCTACGAGGGTTGGAGTATATTCACTCGCGGGGAGTCGCGCATTGCGATGTGAAGGGGAGCAACGTGGTTGTTGGGGAGAAGGGTGAGGCCAAGATTGTGGATTTCGGGTGTGCGAAACGGGTCGACCCGGAAGTTGACTCGGGAGCTGTGATGGGAACGCCGGCGTTTATGGCTCCGGAGGTGGCGCGTGGGGAAAAACAGGGGAAGGAGAGTGATATATGGGCGGTTGGATGTACGGTGATTGAGATGGCCACGGGGTCTCCGCCGTGGACGGAGGCGGATTCGGGTGAGAGTCCGGTTTCGGTTCTTTATCGGGTCGGGTATTCCGGTGAGGCTCCGGAGCTTCCTTGTTTGCTCACGGAAGAAGCGAAGGATTTCTTGGAGAAGTGTTTTAAGAGAGAAGCGAAAGAGAGATGGACCGCGACACAACTCCTAAACCATCCGTTTTTGATAACTAAACCGAACACTGAACCGGTTCCCGGTTTGGTTTCGAGCTCACCGACAAGTGTGACAGATCAAACGTTTTGGAGATCAGTGGATGAAGTAGTAGAAGAAGAAGAAGAAGAAACAGAGGAATTACAGGAGGATTCGATAAATCTAGACCGTTTAAACTTGTGGGCTTGTCATTCGGAGAGGATCGGACGGTTGAGATGTGTTGGTGGGTTGGATGGGTCCAGATTGGATATGGAAGGTGGGGGCTGGATCACGGTGAGGGTGAGTTGTGAAGGAACAATGATTGGTGGGTCACATGAGGAGAATATACTGGGGGTGGAGGGGGGACTGTAAATTGATTTGGGGTCATTTGTGTGAACTGTAGAAAGTATAGGGGGTTGATATTAGTGAAGATCTCCAATTTAGATCAATGTAGTAGCTTGTTAGTCTCCGAATATTCGACTGATCACATTCACATGTATATAATTGAAATCACAATTTTTGAAAAAACAAATCCAATTCATCTAAGTTTGCAAGAAAATGTTGATTCCTATAGAGTTTCAAGGTTTGTTGGCCTGCACTGGAGAAAATATTGAACTATTGTTACATTAAAATCTTCCTATCCCTCGTTTTAGGACTGTTTCTATTTGACTACTCAGTTTTAGTCGTGAGAATAATATACTTTAATTATAAGCTTTTACCAACGTCTCAAATGTCTTCTTTCTCAATTATATAACAACATAAATGAGTTATGGCTTATATAATATGATGTCAGTATTAGAAAACAGTGCCTGTGTCCAAATTTAATTATTTAATATTTGTAGGGGAAAGTAAGAAGTGAAGGATAGAAGAAAGTTCCCAAACAAACACCAAATAATTGTTCTAAGCTATGTAAACTTGTAGTAAGTTTCATTCAAGAATCTTCTGATCATTTAAAACATTTATTACAACAACAATCTTGGTGAAGATAAGGTTAAGTAATGAGAAATAATAGATGAAGATAAGAATACTTTGCTTGCAAGGTAAGTTCATGTTTGGATGAGTTATCTTTTTCTCTTAGAAGGTGAATAACGAATCTTTTGTTTTATGGTTTTGACTCTTTTTACATAAAGTCATCATACCCATAAATAGTATGGGCACTTCCCACACGGATGCTTAACTTCGAAGACGGTAGTGAGCTTTCCTTTTCCTAAGTGATTTGGCTAATAAGCTAATATGTCTTGGTATTAACTTTTTTTTCCGAGAATGTGTGGGTAAATAAACACAGCTCATTTAAACGTGATTAATCAGATTTTTGAATTGATTTCGTAGTTTTATATTCGAATTAAACTGCGTAAATCAAATTTTGCTACCATCTAGATATAGCTAATATCATGAGAAATTCTCTTAGATAGCCCCTTTTAGTTTGTTTGTCACAAAAATAGTTTTTTTAAGGAAGAAAATGACTAAAATGTTTTTTAGAAGCTAAAAAATTCATTTATATGCATTTATACCCCTAGGGTTAACTAATTTGGACTTTAGGGTTTAGAGTAAAGGGGTGGGTTTGGGGTTAGGGTTTCAAATTTCAAAAAATAAAATAAAAAAAAAATCAAAATTTCAAAAAAAAAAGTCTATTTTGATCATTTTATTTTTTGAGAGCTATTTTGTGACAAAAACTTAAAAAAATGCTATTTAAGAGAATTGACCTAATATCATTCATATTACTTAAAATCTAGTCCAAAAATAGCTTAACGTTTAACATTTAGTGATATCATATTTGAAACTTTTCCTCTATTAAATATTTTTGAAGTCTGTATATCATATTTAACACCCAATGTATTAAATTAGTTTTAAGTTTTCCTAAAAGAACTTAAGAAGTTGTCAATTTCCTAGTTCATCCAAAATGCAACATAAAATTAGGCTCCCTAATCATATATCCCCCTAATATGTTAGGCCCATAAAGCCCAACAATATGAATTCTAATATCATTCAAGAGCAAAACCAATGCGTTTGTAACAAGGCCCACATACAAACTATTTCATAAACCAAAAAACTTGGTGGTGAGAGATTGGTGTTAGTGTAGAATTGAATCACATCCACAGAAAAGCCAAACCACGACTCTGTTTTACTCATTATCCTACACAATGGAATGGCTCCAATCATACACCACTTCACCGTACACCTCTCCCCCCCAAAAATCTCCACTTCTCACGAAACCATGCTATTAAACATCTCATCTTCTTCTCCAATCTCTCATCGTAATCCTCACTTCCTCTCCACTTTCAACCACCTCCCTCCCCGATCCAAAACCCATCTCTCAAAATCCCACCTTTTCCCCAATCTCTCTCCTTTACCGAACCAAAACAGAGTATCCTTCGGTAACAAGAGGTGCCCACATGGAGAACGGATCGGTTTCAGACCAAAAGCTGTCCCCGGGATTGATTTAGGAAGCTTCGAATCCGTTCTAGAAGCTACAGCCGTCCTCACCGCGATCATCGTCGTCCACGAGTCCGGCCACTTCCTCGCCGCTACTCTCCAAGGCATCCACGTGAGTAAGTTCGCTATTGGGTTTGGTCCGATTCTCGCTAAGTTCGATTTCAAGAACGTTGAGTATTCTCTTAGGGCTTTCCCTCTAGGTGGGTTCGTTGGTTTCCCTGATAACGATCCCGACAGTGAGATCCCTATCGACGATGAGAACTTGCTCAAGAACAGACCGGTTTTAGATAGATCGATTGTAGTTTCAGCTGGAATCATAGCTAATGTGATCTTTGCTTACCTTATAATCTTTGTCCAAGTGTTGTCTGTTGGTTTGCCTGTTCAAGAAGCGTTCCCTGGTGTTCTTGTCCCTGAAGTTAAGACCTTTTCTGCTGCTTCCCGTGATGGGTTGCTTTCTGGTGACGTTATCCTCTCCGTGGACGGGGATGAGCTGTCTAGAACTGGTCCTGACGCTGTCTCTAAGGTTGTTGATATTGTTAAAAGAAGCCCTGAGAGTGATGTGTTGTTTAGAGTCGAGAGAGGGAACAGAGATTTGGTTGTTCGAGTCACGCCTGATAAGAACTTTGATGGGACGGGAAAGATCGGTGTTCAGCTGTCTCCGAATGTTAGAATCACTAAGGTGAGACCGAGGAATATTCCTGAAACGTTTAGGTTCGCGGGGAAGGAGTTTACGGGGCTGTCGTCTAATGTCTTGGACGGTCTGAAGCAGACGTTCTTCAACTTCTCTCAGACAGCGAGTAAAGTAGCAGGTCCTGTGGCGATCATTGCAGTGGGAGCAGAAGTTGCGAGATCAAACACTGACGGGCTTTACCAATTCGCAGCGTTGCTGAATATCAACCTGGCCGTGATCAATCTCTTGCCGTTGCCTGCTCTTGACGGTGGAACATTGGCGTTGATATTGTTGGAAGCGGTTAGAGGAGGGAGGAAGCTTCCTGTAGAGGTGGAACAAGGGATCATGTCTTCAGGGATTATGCTTGTGATATTCCTTGGATTGTTTCTCATTGTCAAGGACACACTTAGCCTTGATTTCATTCAAGAAATGTTGTAGTTACATTACATCTCTTTTGCCGAAAGAAAAGTGTTTTGAGAAATTGTGATACTGAATATGGAATTGATTTGTGATTTGGTGAATAACGAGGCTCGGTCCTGAACTCATGACTCTTACCGCGTAGATGGCGATGCTCTCTCAACACAAGCTTGCGATATACAGGGTTTGCATCTCAAAGTTAGTTTAGATAATTTTTGGGTATTATATTATTTTTTAAATTATGACTGTGATTATAAAAACAACTAGTAGCAGAAAGCGGAAATGAAACTAAACAAACGAAAAAAACGACATTGAAATGAAATGAAGCAGAGAAGCTATTGTAGTAACTAGCTACAGTGAAATGTGATAAGACCAAAACAAGGGGGAAAGGTCGAGAAGTAGTCAGTTTCCCCGAGTTATTGAGAGAGAAGCGGTTTTAAACATAAAACACGGTTCATGTAGTTTCCAACAACTCAACCCAACACAAAACTGACCTGAAGAATTAAAGCACAAACCTACAACCAAACCAGATGGACACAACCACTGTGACACAAGAGAAAACCTCTACGCCATAATGTTGTTGTTTGAAAGGCAAACCTGACGTATGCCGTCCTTAACCCGATCTTCCTTGATCGTGTACACCTTTTAAACTAATATCTCATATAAAGAGTAAAGACTACCTTTCCGTAGGCACACCTACAAGAGAAGAAGCAAGACCAAGAACTCAATAGTCACACGGAGACTAGAGTACAACCAATCTACCATAAGAAAACTAGACAAAACCGCTACGTGGTTTAGATATATGTTCTGGTATATGATATGAATATTGGAATGATCAAGCAGTATTGGTGGATGAATAAAAGTTATTAGCGTTTTGTTAAGGGGTGAGAAGCTAAGTTAACAGTGTATAGAATCCAGACTATATTGCAAATTGCTATTTACAGTTAATTATATACTGAAGTAACTAATTAATATAAGCTCTCTTTCCCTTCTTTCTCTTTCTCTCCAAATTTAGGTCTAAGTAACTGGGCCTTTATAATCAAGTAGTAAGAAGACGGACTTTGAATAGCAACACATTTCAAGTTTAATCCACCTACTGTATGAAACTACACCATATTATTTTTGGATACCTACACAGATATAAACAACCCATTTGTATATTCATAAAGAATTTATTCATGAACTGGAGTTTTTCTAAAGATCAATTTGAACTCTTTTATACATCTGAAATTTACATTGAATCATAAAAAAATCCAAGTCTAAGGGATCCTGTTACGTGTGTTTAGCTACCAATTTGTACCAAATCTAAAGTTTTAATAATGAAGGACTATATTTTGATCTTCACTATCGAGCCATGTTTATTTTCAGTTATATATATATATACACATTTATATTACACTATTTTAGATTTAAATTATTTCTAAATAGATCTAGTAAAATATGTTTCATTCTAACTTAATTTTATATTTTAGTACAAATAACAAAACACATGTAATTCATATTAGTAAAATATGTATATATTTTCAGCTTAATTGTATTAAGAGTATATATATTTTGGCCATATAGATTTGAATATTATAAAATTTATAAACATAATTAGATAATTTCATTTAATGCTTATCGATTCTATATTTTGAAGCAATAACGAGATACGTGTAGTTAAACAAAATAGGTATGTATATTTTTAGCTAAAAAGAATAATATTAAGATTATTTCTAAATTCATAATAATAGAAATTAGTGTTGACCACATTTATTAGAAAAAACAAAAATAAGCCGTGTAACTCGTGAATTCTGTATTTAGCAAAAAAAAAAAAAGTTCGTGAACTCTGTATATACGACAAAATCAAAACGATATATTTTATTATCTTTTTCTTCTTTTTGTTAAGGGCTATTAATTGCTTCAAACTTACCTGTTGAACATATCACAATTACCTCTTAATAGAGCTTTAATGAAAAGTTGGGAATCTTTGAAGAGAAGTGTTCTAATACAATTTGACACCTTGGGGGCATTTTTGCTCAAAAAGAAGTATTTGCTTATAAGACTCAAACTCCTATGGTAAAAATGTGCCCATATGAAATGTGATCATGCCAGCGTAATTTTGCATGAAATATCGCATAAATAACCTTTGAACTATCTTTATTTTCCTCTTTCCTAAAGAGAATATAATAATAAATCATTACATTATTTGTTTTGGGCATTTAAAAAACGAGAAAAAAAGACAGAAATTGCGTGGGAGAAAAAGAAAAGGAGTAAGAGAAGAAGTACAATAAGAGAAAATCGGGTCTTTGAAGAGAACGTCCCATTCCATTAGGCATGCAATGCGCGGCCGTGAAAGAAGCTCACTCCTCTCCTTTTAAATTTATTTATTTATCATTTTAATTAATGTATCTAACTTAGTCATATTAATTCGAGTGTTTGTCTATGTTTCATAAGAGTTTACTAATGCTTGCAACAAGTCATTTTCCATTAGATTCTTTGTTCACATCAAATAAATGGCTTTGACTAACTAATATGGATAATTTAACATTCATTGTTTATAGAGAACGACTTTAAAAAATTAAGATCGAGACACACTAAGAGGTGATAGATTTTTTCTTAAAAAGAACTTATCATCATTACCACATCACAATATCTTTTTTTTTTTGTTTTATCTCCAATTGGTCAAAGACAGAGAGCACTTATCCTATCTTTCTCTCAACTCCTTCTGTAATTTCTCGAATCCTCTGTCTTTTCTCTATTGTAAGACCAAAGAGACGATACAAAGAGACAAAAGGTAGCATTAATGTTTAAATAAAGCACGTAATAACAACACATTATTACGTAATAATAATTAATACAAAATTTATATCAACTCCAAATATACACCAAACATTCTCAAAATGAAAGTTCACCCTTTCTTCCTTTCTCTATATATCTAGATTCATAACACACAGAGAAAATACTTATATATACAAATATATACACACATACAAACATCGTATATATCAAGTCACAGAGAGAAAAAAAAACCTCCTCTGTTTCCTCCTTGATCGGAGGGTCGCCGTCTTCCATAAGAAATGGACGGTGGTGGAGAGACAAGGGTGACGGAGACGAAGGTGAGAGGGATGAAGAAAGGACCATGGACAACGACGGAGGACGCGATCTTGACCGAGTACGTGAGGAAACATGGGGAAGGTAACTGGAACGCCGTGCAGAAGAACTCAGGCTTGTTCCGGTGTGGGAAAAGCTGCCGTCTACGGTGGGCGAATCATCTCCGACCAAATCTGAAGAAAGGATCTTTTAGTCCTGATGAAGAGAAGATGATCATCGACCTTCATGCTAGGATGGGAAACAAATGGGCTCGCATGGCTTCTCAGGTTTTTTTTTTTTTTTTTTCTCATAAAATCTTGTTTTTTTTTCTTCTTTTCATTTCAAAAGATTAATAGCTTTTCTTTAATCTTATTATTTGTTTCATGAATTCTACAATTTAAAGAGCTTTGAGTTTTATATGCAATTAATATTTTCTAGTTAAACACATCATTTGCATGTTTCAAAGTGTTTTGAATCTCTCTTTCTTTTGGCATATGATTTTTCTTGCATCTCTATTGCTTTTGTGTGATCCTTAATTAATAATAGAAGATTTTTTTTTCTTTTTTTTTCCATTGTTGTAGTTACCTGGACGAACAGACAACGAGATCAAGAACTATTGGAACACAAGGATGAAGAGAAGACAACGAGATGGTTTGCCTCTATACCCTCAAGAGAGTCAGCATCAAGGGATTGGTAATGATGATGAGTTTGAGTTTAATTCATTTCAATTCCAAAACCAAGACCATGGTAATCACCAAAACATGTTTCAATACACTTATTCCTCTAATACTCCATCCTCCTCCTCTTCTTTCTCTTCTTCGTCTTCTCAACCTTCAAAGAAGTTGTGTTTAGATCCCTTAATCTCTTCTAATCCTGGCCTAAACCAGATCTCTGAGTCTCCCATGAATTTTCCAATGTTCTCTCTTTACAACAATAGCCTTGAGAATGACCATAGCCTTGAGAATGACCATAGCCTTGAGAATGACAACAACCAGTTTTCAAAATACTCATCCTCATCGTCCAATGAGTTTTGCAATCCAAACCAACTTCTTGAGGTACCATCCGATAATTCGGACACAAACAATAAAAATAAGAAAGACATTGATGCTATGAGTTATAGTTCATTGCTTATGGGAGATCATGAGACGAGACCGAGTTGTTTCCCTTTTGGACTAGACAATGCCGTCTTAGAGCTGCCTTCATTCCAAACACCGAACCATTGGTTCACTTCGAATACTATACTTGACGATGGTGTCCACCTTGATCCACCTGCTGGTAACAGTGGGCTCCTTGACGCTGTCTTGGAAGAGTCTCAAGCCTTGTCTCGCCGTGGAAACTTGAATGACTTTACAGTTTCTTCGAGTGGTAGTCTAGGTGAGGATCAAGACAAGAGAGTGAAAATGGATTGCGAGAATCGGTTGATAAACCATAATCCTTCTCATCTATCAACATTCGGTAAGTAACTTATATATGAATCTAAACCATTTTTATTTTTACATTTTTGGTAATACCCATTAATTGATACTGCACAGGAGCCTAGTAGATATGTTTTATAATATCAAAAACATGTATTGTTTTTTTTTTTCTTTTGTTATTGACGTTTTTATCTTAACTAATGTTTAATGTTAAATGAACAGAAACATACCCAAATTTTTACAAGAGGTACAATGAGCCAAGGATGGAGAAGGCAATAGTGGATGATGATGACGACATATTGATGAGCCTTCTCAACAACTTCCCTTCAAGCACACCGTTGCCTGATGATTGGTACGAGATGAAAGACATCCAAACAGAAATCTCACAGCGCGGAAACTATCAAGATAACAATAGGGTGGAACCACACAAGGCGCCACCTTCGCCCGGTACTAAAGATCCTATGGCCTCGTTGGGGTCATGTTACTGGAACAACATGCCTGGAATCTTCTAATTTGGAGAGTCTCCTGATCATGAGTAAAATCATTTATTTGGTATTCGGAAAAGGGGGAAAAACTAATTGTGAATTGGTTTGTTTCCGTTTGTGTAAAATATTTTTAAGTTATTCAGTTTGGGATTTGCTCTGGATTTTATGTTAACATGTTTTGAAGCGGCTGAAAAACAAAAGCAACATTTAAAAGAAATGAGTTTAAGCTTATAGATTTTTCTTTATTAATTCATATCATTCTTTTACTTAGTTCATTTTTTGGGAAAATCCTAATTTTGGATTTGATAATCTAGATTTATCAAACTCCATTTATAAGTCAGTAAAGTTACCATTTCACAATCAATTAACATTAGTGGATTAGTCTATAATCTTTATATATTTACAAATTATATCGGCATTTTGAATACAAAGGCTGACCTTTTGAATACAAAGGCTGACCTTTTGAATACAAAGATTAATATATAGCCCAAAAGCGTATGGATCATTAGTTACCATGTTTCTACGTTTTATTTTTTTCTAAGAAACTCAAATTCTTTATCTCTAATCAATTTTTTGTGATTCACTATTACATTTTAGAGGATTATTGTCAAATTAATCGACAAATAAATATATCATTTTCGGCCAAAATCTCATGTTTCTAGTGTTTATTGCCAATGTTTTTTTTAACATAGCTTATTGCCAATGTTTGACAACAGAAAGAACAATATCAGTTGAATTTAAATGTGACATTTTAACAATGTTACTACCAATAAACCCAAGTAGTGTACAACCTTAAAACCTACATCTTGAGAATCTCAAACAAGAATAAACAGGGACGACTAACGCTATTTGGTTATTAGCTTATATATAATTTGAGTTGTAACAACTAACAAGGACAAGAATTATTACCCACGTTAGGAAGAGCTATTACATAAATTGGGACATGAGTAATGTACATGGTAGCGAGACGACTTCGCCAGTTGCATGCACTGCCATTTGCTTATGTCATTTGCAAATTATTCCACACTCTTCCAATAAATAACCTCCTTATATTTGGGCAACCCAAGAAAGAAAAAATAAAAATGAAGATTGCTAATAATGTGCAAGTAGTCATTGTATATTATCCATGATCTTTACATACTTGCACCTTACCTGAGTTCTGACATCACACTACAGTTCTTAGGTCAGAAGTCTCTTTAATTCCTTCTACATTTCATTTTACTTTATTTCTTTTATATGTCACTCCAGATGACCATAAAGAAAAGGAAATAAAACATTATCCTCAGATTATAGTTCTTCCGGAGATATAGTTTTTTTCTCAAAATTTATTTACATTTCTATAAAATGCCATGTCATATGATAGTGAGTCAGATAGTACCATGCGAAAAGGACTATTTCCGAGATTAGCATGAAAATGCAAACTACAGATTCTAGATTCTGCTCTGGTCTAATTTCTGACATGGCTGATCTTATATAAAAAACGAATCTTATAAAAAGTATTTGGTAGCCAAGCCTACGAATGAAGAAAGTCTACGACCATTGACAACATCATATAAATTTTAAAACTGAGTGGAAAATAATAATAATAAAATAAAAGATAAAAATTATTTCATTCGCAAAGATTTTTCAGGGCAAATAATGAGAAAAGGAAAGCTGATTCTTGAATATGAGGATAGATTCTCAAAACGAGGAAGTAAAAAATGGTGCGTCCATTGTTTCAAAAAATAAAAATAAAAAAATAAAAAATGGTGCGTCCACTTCTTTTAAGTTTTAACCATAATGCATGGTCTTCTTTGGGACGTATTTAGACTCTCTTAGAGAACGTAGTAAAAAAAATGACTTCGGTGGAAGATAAAATTACAGAGAAGAAGATCAGACCGGCTCAAAAGAGTTGGTTCTTGGAACAACCTTCCTACCTCTAGAACATGATTTCATTGTGTAGATAGTTCACAAAAAAAAAAACTAATGTAATTCCTGACGACGATGTTGCCTTTAGCGTCAAAAGCTACTTGGATGCTATTATGAGATGAGACGTCGCAGTATGTGATTGGAGTAGAGGGGTTCGGTTCATCCATGCATCCTTGAAGTATGCTTTTCTGGTAGTGGTAACGGAATGTGATGCATAATCGCATGGGGGAAGGGATGCTAAAGTGGAATGTGAATGTAAATACATCATATATCTTATGTTTAAACCACAATGGAGATACAGAAGCATTTATTATTTACACGTCAATTTCGGCTGAAGTATGAGAAGATCTTGCATGCGCAAAGGGAAATACTGAAACATATATTTTTAGTAAATAGAATTCAAACAAAGCCGGTTTGGATTGGGTTCTAAGAGGAGCAGAGAGAGAGAGAGAGAGAGAGAGAATATGAACATGAGAAGAAGCTATTACATTTGGTAAAGGACCCACTAGTTTGAATTTGAAGATGATTTTACGGCGCCGTTTTGGTGATTCTTGCCAAGCAATTATCCTTGGGTCTGGTGTGAGGCAAAAACATCACCTTACAACCAGGATTGCTCCTCTCCACCCTGCAGTTTTTTCACCATTTGGAAAAAAGCATTATGAATACGAATCCATATGAAGAGTTTTTTAGAACTAGAAAGCTAAGCTATATGCAAACATAGAGAGAGAGTTACCGGTATTTGAGGAGGAAGTGATGAAGAAAAATGGAAATCTCGAGCTTAGCAAGATCGTTTCCTGGACAAAGATGGCTTCCTAAACCAAAAGGAAGGAATGTACCTGCCTTTGGTATGTGTCCCTGTAGAATGAACCAGACCATGTTTCAGTTTCTTTTGACATATATTAAGAGTTTTGCAGCACCAACTATGAGTTTCTATACGTACCTCCCATCTTGAAGGATCAAATTTCTTTGGATCCGGGTATATCTCAGGATCCAGGTGAACGTCCCTGAACCAAGTCAGAACCTTCCAGCCTTTTGGTATGATATAGCCTAAACACAAAAACATGAGAAATAAATATACAAAAAGGTGTTCCATGTTGGTGATAAGTATAGACTGACCATTCATTTGGACATCACTCTTTGCTTCCCGGAAGGCAGTAAGAGAGAATGTTATTACTCGAAGTGTCTCATCAATAACCTGGTAATAAAAACTCTTTTCTATTCAGTAAGACAAATCATTAAAGCCAAAAATTTGTGTTGCAATGAGGCACCTGAGAAAGATACTCCATTTCACGTGTCTCTTTAAGAGTTAAACTCTGGCCCGGTGATCTCTTTGTCACAATCCTCTCTTGTTCTTCCTGTGATATCACAAAATCAAGACTGTAAACTGAAATGGAAAACAAGTATAAAAACATATCTTCTCATTTTACCTTTGCCTTTTGTAGAATCTCAGGGTGTTCCTGCAGGAAAATGGTAGCCCACATAATGGTGTGTCCAGAGGATTCATGACCCGCATTAAGATACATCAACAAAACGTCTATAATCTCCTCGTCCTCTAGAGTTCTTCCGTTTTCATCTTTAGCATCTATTAGATTATCCAACATGTCTTTCTTATTGGATGATACATTCTGCTTCCTTTGGTTTCTTCTGTTAGTCACTGAGGACTGAAAGGCAGCTACAAGTTTTTTCCTGGCCTGAAAAATTCAAAACACTAACCCTTAAGTCCCTAGAACTATGCACAATAAGAATCATAGTGAACTTATTTGTTTACCTTGAGTGCTTTATGATAAGCAAAGCCAGGAATATTAATAGCCATTGCTCTAACTCCATAGTTAAGGTTTGTATACTCCCTTTCCAATGCATCCATGACATGCTCACTCTCTGTGCTCATAAAAATGTACATAATGATCCTAAACGTTAGCTTACGCACATGAGTCAAGAACTCGATTTCTCCCATTTTGGACCAGTTCTCTAGAGCAGTAACAACAGTTTCTTCAATGTACTTTATGTAGACAGAGAGAGCTTCATGTCCATTGACAGGAGCAGCGGTCAAACGCCTGAGCCGCTTGTGTTCTTCAAAGGAGATACCAATAAAGGACTTCCTACCAATGAGTTCCATGGTGGATTTTGGCCAGCCTGGCTGGAAGCAGTCATCATCCGTTAGAACTTTCCGACAAGTCTCTGGTGTTGTTACTATTACACTTGGGTTCCCAAACATGTGTACTTTATAAACACCGTTATGCCCATACCTGCATCATTTAGCAAACAGAGAACATGTCTTAGTTAATATGGAGAAGCAAGAAAGAAAAATAATCTAAACTTTACCTAACAATCAATTATTGCAGGAACTAGGAAGGAAGAGGTACCTTGTGATGTAGGTTCGGATGAAGGAATCAGGATCAGATGTTTTGAAAGCTCTAAGAAAGGGCAACATGTTGCCTATGAAAGGCCATCCCAAATCTCCTGGTGGAAGATAGTGTTTCTTCTCCCCAAGTTTGTACTCATAAATCCAAACATTCGCTCTCTTCAACACCCATTTCAGAAGAAACAATCCCATTACTACCAAAGGGAACCACATCACGATCCAAACCGTTTCAGTCATAGCTTCCCCTTACCAAGATTCACTCTTTTTCACTTAAGCCTCCTGTATCCTCAGGATGTTATATCATTACCCTGCAGATAGATAGATATATAGACACATGGAAAGAGTAAGCAGATATTAAACAATGTTTACCTTGTAGTAAGATAGATATTTTCTCTAAAGGAGTTTTCTCTTTGTTTACAAAGGGAGTAAACGGACAAAGTAATCAATTAGAACAGTGGAACATTGTTGTTGAGACAAAGACATCAACTAGAACAGTGTTGTTGAGTCTATCAAGGAATGATACTTATCTAGACTTTTAAAACTAAAGAAACTCGACCGCTTGTTTCTATCTACTTTGTTTGGTTGCTGTTCACATGTAGTGCAAATTGACCATACTTCCATTTTTCCCATTTTAGCTCTATATAGCCTTCTCTAAGCATATGACTTTTTTGAGAAAGCAAGTTATTTTACCAAAACTATACTAGTTATACATATTCTTGATCACAACAATCATATTAAAACTTCTATAGTCTGAACAACATATCTCGCAAATCAAAGTAACTCACAGATACAGAGCACTGAATTCAGACGCAGACCAAAACTTTGCATGTAACACAAGTGGAGAAGGAAAGGTGATTGTGGTGAAGAAGAGAGGCTGTAAAATAAACGTTCAGAATAATACAAAGAGCCCTTAAACGGCGGTGAAGAAAACAAAGAGCCCCACATGCCCAACACAATACATCAAAAAGAAAATAATTTAACAGAAGAATCCAAAAACTGGAACAAAGACACAAGAATTCCAATGTATATCTCGATTCTCGTGAATGAGTCATTACAAGACAGAAACAACTTTATTTCTTGTTGGTTCAGTTTTGCTCTCGAGCGTTACTTTTGTTTTCTTGTTTTAACTCTTTTGTTTAGCTTACAAGCAGAACAAAAATAGGAACATTTCAAAATCTTGCCAAGTTCTAACCGGTACACAACCATCGAACCAGAGACTGTGGGGGCACATAGTGAATAAAAGAGCATTCATCATTGACTCCCACTTTGGTAAACTCTTCATATTTATTTCTATGTAACAAAGATATTAAACATTAGTTTCTTGAAAAAAAAGTCTGAAGTAGAAGGCTTTCAAACTTAAAATCTTTTCTTTCTGTTATTCAAAACCCAAACTCCTTAGTCAAATCAATAATAGTTTGTAAACTGTAATTAAACCCAAAAGCTACTTCACTCCCAAACAACAAGATGATAACATAAAAAAAAAGAAGTGCGGTTGCGACTGGTTTCCTTCTACTAAAGCGGAAACGCTTATCGCAAAACGCTAAACTTTCAAGAGGTTCATATACTTATATCTCTCTATAGTCATCTCTTATGTAAGTAACTACGATACAATCATTACAAAAGTAGATATCTCTTGATTCCTCAAAGAATATTTTAGCAGAAGAAGAATTGTTTTCTGCGTAGCCATCATTTGATGACCGTTTCTTTATATGATCTATTTATATATGTTGGTGGTGGAAAGGTCTCAAAATGTAGCTTTCCAGACAGCGTTTTCCGGTTCACCACACCGCTTGTGAACTTCTTTAATGCGATCAGCAGATCTGCAGATACCACTACATGTCCAGTCGAATGAAGCTACACATATGTTCCCTGCTTGTGCCTTCCATTCACAATCTGCAACTCCCCCCAAGAATAAGATTCAAATGTTCAGTGAGGTAAAAGTTTAGTGTCACTACATATTTCTAGTTAGGTGCATAGTACTAACAAAGATAGCTTTTAACTACTACAGAATCATCTAGAACGTATTGAACTGAGTGAAGAGACCGAGAAGGTACCAGGAGGAGTGCCGCAACATAGTCTTCTGTCATCGATATGGGTGACATCAAGACCGATAAACCAAGCACCCAAGGTAACATCCTCATTTGCGTATTTGTGCAGAACATGCCTGAAGAAGCATTATATTAACACCAAGGAATAAGAATGGAGTATGAAGTATGAATGCAAAAGTTATACAAAGAAGAAGTTCATCTCTTACTGATTAATGGAAATATAAGAAGCCAAGTCTCTTGAAATGGCGTATAGCTGTCCAGTAGCGTGACGGAAGTACTTGTTCCCGTTCTCACCAAACTTCCAAAACTCTGGCTCGTGGTATCTAACTCCTCTGCTCCATAGACAAAAACATAGGTCAGTTAAACCAAAATAAAGAAACTGATTCAAGAAGAAGGAAGCTGAGAGAAGCTGGATATTTACTTTTGAGATAGGACTGGACCAGATTTCATGCAGCCTATATACACTCGAGGTTTTTTCCTGTGTCTAACAAGAGTTTCCCCAAGAGTTGCTGTTTGATAATTCAACAAAAAGAAAAAAAAAAACAATTTAACCGAATTAAAATGGGTGAAATTTTTTTGACTGAAACTATTACATTTTTTTAATCTGGTATAAGGTATTGTAGAGCTTACCAATGTTTACATGAACATCATCATCTACTTTGACGTAGAAATCTGCATCCCACTTTGAGAACGCTGTAGAAAAATATGTTTTTGTTTTGCCTGATAACTCAAGGTATCCTTCAACATGGTCCTGTAAAAAGCATCAGGAAAATCACAAATGAAGATTAGCTCATACTAACAGCTTAAAAAATCAAAAGAGCAAGGTCAGTTTTAAGAAAAGAGAAAAAAAATACCAATCTCATGAAGTCTCCATGCTTCTTGTCCTCTGCTTCAATGGATCGGTCTAGAATTCCACCAGCTGTGGCACTAAAGAAGAAATCACAAACAACATCAGAGATAGGGAAACTCATCTCAGTAACTGATTCAGTATCTGACATTGTACTAAAATGTTTAAACTCTTTACCTATGACCGATCACAAACCGGATAATAATTCCCTTTTCTTCTTCCAACTTCTTCCTTTTTTCACCTACAAGCAAGTAAGTATTTTCGACATGAAGCAACCATCCATTGGTATCAACAACTTTGAAGATAGCTATGAAAGCTAGAAAGTGGTGTTTGGAACCTTGAGGCATCCAAGTAGTTCGAATAGAATCTCTTCTCTTTCGGCTACTAAAAGCAGTATTAATCCCTACAACCATCAAATATCTTCTTTTCTTCCCTTGTAATTGATCATTAGAAACAGGAGCACCGTTCGTTAGAGACTCCTGAGCTGATCTAGCTGCGGCTAACTCCATCTCTAAGCTTGAAATGGTCTTATCCAATGTCCTAACAAAAGAAGAAACGTTTTGAAACAGAGAGAGAAGTGCAAGAAGATTCTGTAATTTACTTAAAGATTTGTATATCTTACTGTATAGCGTTATGAGTCTTGGAAACTTCTCCAAACAAAGCCTGGGGATCGCGTTTTACTTCTTTCTGATAAAGCTAAAGAGAAAAACAAACAATCAGATCACTTAAACAAAATCTTATTACAAGCAAAAGGATTAAATAACACTAACACTTACGGTTTTAGGACCACAGCCTTCGGAGATTAGCTTCAACCTTTCAGCCTCTGTCACAGATGGTCGAGCCATGTCGTTAGTCTCTGGAATATTCCACATCCTGTACAAATTCACACCAAAAT
The DNA here is from genome assembly GCA_012274485.2 of Sinapis alba. Lineage (NCBI taxonomy): Eukaryota > Viridiplantae > Streptophyta > Magnoliopsida > Brassicales > Brassicaceae > Sinapis > Sinapis alba. Next base: position 13,956 of record MU106948.1, on the reverse strand, counting down.
GCTTTTGTTAATCAAGAAACTTCAAATCCGCAGACTATAGTATAAATTACGTAACGTTATGTTCAAGAAATAGACTAGAACCGGTTTCTAACCGGATCTTATGGGATTGATTTGAAACTATGAGCTTCATGTAAACAGAGTATAATAAAGATAACAATTCAAAAAAATTATACTAATAATAATACCTATCGGTGAAGAATATTCCGAAGCAGAAACTCGCAAAGCAGAGTAGAAACGTCCATCTTCTTGATATGAAGCTTCTACAGTAAATATTCTCTCCTTTGATCTTTGAAGACATTATTTTTCTTTTTTTCCTTCAAACAAAGACCAGAAGAAGAACAGAGGTTCCAAGAAACCAAACAGCTTCTATTCCATAACTCCTAAACCAGCTACACACATAAAGAGCATCTCAATCTTCAGAGCTTTCGAAACCAGAATCTGAGATTTCAGAATTGGTACTCTATAGTTTTCGTGTTTTCTATAAGAGATTGTGTTGAAGAGATTTTAGTTCTATCTCTCTCTCTTGTTGGCTCTTTAAATTTGCAGGGACGTGAAGTGAAAGAGAAGGAAGAAGAAGAAATAAGAAGACGACCTCTTAACCGTCCGGTTTACTTATAACTAATTCACGGCTGATAATTTCCTGAATTTACTGAACTATCCCTATCATTACCGTTTTTTGTTTATTTCCCAATAAATGAATTGCTCTTTTAATTGCTTTATTTGAAGAAATTATAAATGAATTAAATTCAGAGTGCTTTTTATTTTTTAAAAATTACAAATAAATAATGTGTTTTCTGGTGAAAAAGTTATATTAGTTTTCTAAAAGACTTTAAAACTAAATATTAACCCGCATCATGCGTATGAGATTGATGTAGTTGTTAATTATTTATTGAACATAACGTATACAAAATAAGTTAGTTTATAGGGCAATTCTCTTAAATAGCACTTTTTAAAGTTTTTGTCACAAAATAGCCCTAAAAAAATAAAATGACCAAAATAAACTTTTTTAAAAAAAAAATTTGATTTTTTTTTTATTTTTTTTTTGAAATTTGAAACCCTAACCCCAAACCCACCCCTTAACTCTAAACCCTAAAGTGCAAATTAGTTAACCCTAGGAATATAAATGCATATAAATGATTTTTTTAGCTTCTAAAAAAAACATTTTGGTCATTTTCTTCTTTAAAAACTATTTTTGTGACAAACAAACTAAAATGGGCTATCCAAGGAAATTTCTCTAGTTAGTTTATATATTAACATACTTTCCTTTTATATCTATAGAATTAATAAATTGGAGGTTAGGACACCAAATATGATCACCACTATATTAGATAGTGATGCATACCAATTCTTGCTATAAATCTATAATATTTCAAAGATTTGTCTTTCGCCTTTTTGTGTGTTTATGTTTATATTTAAAGTGTTTCTAATATTAGATAAACAGTACTCTAATCTGATCATCATAATAAGCTGTATATAAAACTAACTATAAAAAAAATTGGAATTTTTTTTCCGGTTCGGTGTAACGTCGGTCGAGGTTGAAAGAATAAAGGCAGTGGCAAGGATGAAAGGAAGAGGTTGATGCAAAAGGTAAGGTGGTCCTCAGCTTTTTCAGCAGATAACACATGATCTCACACGGCACACACATTGATAGGATTCGTTATTTAACTACCTTTCTTTAATTGATGAAATATTATTTACACCATGAATAATATCAATTTCCTTTTACAGCCAAGAAGTCTCTGGTTTGGGGTTTGGATATAACTAATTCCAATAGTAAAGAAAAAGTAAGGGACCATATTCGATGAAAAGTTTGTTCTTCTAAAGTAATCATCATTTGACTTTTGCAAGCTTCTAAAATAAATCTACTTGCTCTATTGTTGACTAAATAAATGACGTGAAGCAATTGACTAGTCTTGTTTCTTATGCATTACGTCGGTAGAATACACAGTGCGTAAAACTGGTTGTAGTAATACTATTTTGGTTCCAACTTGAGAACGCTTGCAACTATGTAAAAAGGATTTGAAATTCATTTCCCTTAACTTTTTTCTCCTGCCAACATAATCAATGGATGTCTTTACCTAAATACTCTTTAAAAATCTATTTCAATGCTAGCAAAAAAATATTATTCTATAAAAGTCTATTAAACGCTTGCAAAATTCTACATTTTTCTTGGTAGACAGATTTTTTTTTAAAACCCGCTTGGGGTAGTATTGAAAAGTAAAGTCCGGCCGGAACGTGTTTATTATAACTGGTTGGTAGTAAAACTGCGTTGTGATACAAAGCTGTGATAATACTGTAGCAGAAAAAAAAAAAAAAAAAACAGTACTAGTAAAACAAACAAACAGAAAACAGTAAGAGAGACCAAAATAGTTATATAAAATAAATAAAAACAGCAGTAAAAGATAGTGGTTAAAAAAGCTGAAATGTACTTTAACTAATAAATTTTTGTCACCAATCTTAATATTCTCTTAATAATATTAGAGTGTGACTGGGTAAATGTTTTAGAATAAAACTATTTTATTTTATACTCAACTCAATATTTACTAATCAGGAAAAATAATGTTTAAAATATTTCAATCACTTCTAGCTGAATATAGCTGAAAATAGTGTAAATAATCTAATTTTTTTAATTTGAGTAGTTGTTTTTTGGCTAAAATAATACGATTAAACTTTTACTCTTCTTTTTTAATATATATTTTTTACTATTTTTTCTCTCTTTTTTTTACATGCATTTGGATTTCTCTTACCTCTCTTTTTCGTCTTTAGTTTTTCACTATTTTACTACACTTGAAACCAATCACAGCCTTAAAATATGGTTTAAGTTTTAAATTTTGATCATATGCCGCCCAAAAAGGTGTAGCCTTCATATTTGTATGTCAAATAGTCTTACCAAAAAAAAAAGTCCAATACCTTTCCTTTTTATTATTTTAATATGCATTATGTACAATTAACAATCGGCATATGCCATAACCGACATTGTGTTCGGTATAAAATGTAAAAAGATAACTGATTCTATAAACTCTTAACACCCTTCATAAACTTCAATCATATTCTGAATCCGAGATAGAATATACGGGTGTGAATTGAAAACGGTGATTACTTAATTCATAATAAAGTCGACCTAGGAAAGAAAGTTATATGTCTATCTATATTTAAGATGCACACATAGATGCAGATGCAGTGAAGCTTGGTTACATTATAAGCCGTACAAAGAAACAATCATTGAGGTAGCATGAAATGATTTATCCCATCTATTTGACTAAAACAATTAATTTCTTACCGAGAAAAATAACAGTATAAACATGTGACACATGACTTAAAGCTTCCAAGCCAATGAAACTTATTAGTGATTAGCAACTATTCCCACATGCATTCCCAAGTCGTTTGCATTGCTTTTGGTTGGTTAATGAACGACAGTCTTCATTTATATATCATCAAATCATCACGAATATGGATCATAATTAAATTTTATGTGATACTCCTTGCTTGTTTTAGTGTACCAAGAAATTTGCATTTTACTAAACTGTTATACATACATTCTTGTTTGCAATGAAAATCTATATGAATATTAACTTAGTAACAGCCATCATTATTTCTAGAAAAATTACAATTAAATAATTGATATTATTATCATCGCTATTAACATTTATACCCGAAAATAGTATTGCTAATACTTGTTCAAAGAGAAAAAAGTAAAATTTATCAACATAAAAAATGCATAACTATATGATATTTAGAAGGTTTTTTATGATTGGTTAAATTAGTATCAAATCTATATTTTAATAATATGTTTTAAAAAAAATCTTAATTTATGTGCTTTTAATTCATAACATCATATATTATGATGAACCATATAAAATATAATAAACTATTCTCCTATTTGATATGTTGATTTGTATTTGTTCAACTTGGTAATGATCTTATTGTACACGAGAAGATGAACTTGAAAATATAAAAAACATATATATAAACCTTTTTGTAAGAAAAAAAAAACTAATAGTCGTTTCCTTTAAATTATAGAAGAAAAATGCGCTACTGACGGAATGACGGGAGGGGACGGTCGGAATAAAGTACACGTGATAAGGTCTGTCACTGACATGTGTCGTTAACTGATTGGGTGGTCAGTTGATTAGATACTGCTCAATCATGTGATGCTTTTCCGTTTTCCGTCACGTGTCACTGCGCAAAGGAAGAGCATGTGGATCGACATCACGAGCTCATGCCACGTGTCATATGATTATGTTAGAACCATGATTTTTGCTCACTTTATGTAACTTGTATCCAAGAACAATACCACATGACCTGAGCTCATAAAATCAAAATAGTTCGGTTTATGTACTTCTAGTTCTAATATATAGTAGATGTCAGTACCACGCTATCCATTTACCATTATTCATCTTTGGGCTTTATACACTTTTATAGAATTATTTTGTTTTTAGCTTTTTACGATCATATTTTCTTGCTAGTTTGATTAACTATTCAGTAAAAGATTGTTAATCTAGCTTTTAGCTAAATGTACAAGCATTACTATTTTTAATATAAATTTTAGATTTCGAGTCTGACTGGTGACCATTCTGGAAACAAGAAAAACGAATAGAAAAAAAACGTAGATAAATAAAATAGCAGGAATGAAAATGAATGATTGTTCCTTCTGTAATTTAACAAGGAACAATTTTACGATCTGACAAAGTAAAGTATGATGTGACACTCCAAGATTGATGGTACTTTAATTTGGATATATGTTAATGGGACTTGTGTCCTAGGGAACACACATACGTTGTACGAGAGGATACATGACATTCATTAGATATCATACTCGTTAATTTCTGGACCCCTTTTCAATAAGCAATTCTTTAATCTTCAGAGACGATACTCTCATGGACATTTCTGCAGTCATGTAAATATATTACATTGATGCTTGTGCCCATGAACCATGTCATCTGTTCCCAGGAGTCAGTTCAAATAAACTTTACTTATATGAACAAACTGACCGAAAAAATGAATTTGATTGGATCAATGCTATCAAATTTATTTTAGGTTTTCTTTATGTTATCCTACTTCAGATCTCTCCTTGATAAATGTTCTCCGGAGCCCGTGGAATTCCAAAAAAAATTATGTTTTTTTTGTCTTTCATGGATGTACTACTATTCATTTGTATAATTACCTGAAATTTAACTTATTAATAAACAACAATTTTGAGTCACCATAAACCAATCAGTTGGTATATGCAGATATTATATAAATACTGTTTACGTATTACGAGTAAGTCAAACGAATCAAATTAAATCGCATACAAAAAAGTGAAGTAGAGAGCTACGTTACATATGCATAAACATGTGCATGCACATCACACATGTATTTTATATGTATACTCATACACATGCACCAATAATTCAGATAATGTAGAGTGTCATTTAAGTATGTACAAAAAAAAAACGTACATATGCACCAACATATGCACAGACTGTCAATTTGTTAAAATCATTCATGAAAGGTACGCCTTGTTCTTTTATTTGTTTTTATTTTATTCTTTTTATCCTGATAATCTGGTTACGCCTATTTGATAATGTTATGCAGTGTCCAGTCACTAACTTAGAGCATTCATATCAATAAAAGCTCTAACAAATAAGCTCTCAACATATAAAAGTAATAAAATTTAATATTATAATTAAATTATAAACATAACAAAAATTAGACCAATAATTTGACATATATTAGAACATGTTCTCATTGTGTTTTTAGTGCTCTCAAATGAGAGCAGTCTTTCCCCTCTTTTTCTCTATTTTTCTCCATCTCTCATATTTTTTACATTGTTATTTTAATTTTTAGAGCACCTGCAAGAGATAGTTGATGTGGATGTTCTTATATTAGTGTGTAAACTGGTTGATTGTTCAAGTTATCGGGCAAGTGAACACTGTATGAACCAAATATCTCGTTTACTACACAAACCATGCATGGTAGACAACTGAATTGGTTAGTGAATGCCAATATGAGAAGAACCAAAATTTGGATCAAATTGGGATTCATTAAGCTGGTCAAAATATGTTTACTTGGTAGGTGAGAGTCTAAAAGGATTAGGTTAGGTGCTTTGCTTGTAAGAGAGGAGATTTTGTGCTTTTATAGGAACACCTAATTTAAATGGTTGGTTTGGTCTATATATGATATTCAAACTAGCCCCAAAGCTTCCATATCCAAATACATGTATGATGTATGCGTATAATACATATCGGGTTCTTGTTGATACAGTGATACTCGTACTGTTAGACACTTATAGATGCAAGCACGGGAGAATAATTAAAAAACAATAGAAGCCATAAGCTTTTTTTTTTTTTTTTTTTGGTAAACTAAAAGCCATAAGGTTGATATAGAAACTCAGGCAATGTTGTCCTTGATTTGCTATTAGTCTTGAAGCGTAAAGATGAAACAAAGTTGTTAAAAGATTTGATTCTTATTAGATGTACGTGCCACGCTTTTAGAAAATCAAAAACGATCACCAAATAAATTCGATGTTTATATCGAGCTCCCTTTTACATTACATTCAACGGTGTTTTAATATTTGTAGATAAATTAATTACCTCAACTGAATTGCTCGTAAGTAAAAGATATCGCTGACCAAAAGTTTGGTCATACTATATATCTTTCTAAGAAAAGGGAAAATATGAAAATATATAAATAACGAAATTTATATGCAAGATAGTGGGTTGTTGATAAATACAGCATGAGAGTAGATCATTATGTATTATCTCCGATTTAACATTATGACTTTTATTTATAGCAATTTAATGTACAGTTCAATATATTTGGGTGTCGTTATTATCTGATGTGACAAATAAATGTGAAACCTAACAGGTATGGAGTCCATTGATATAAATAATACTAACAAGTGAAGACCCATAAACCATAAACACTCACCTTTCAGTGTCAATGGCCCCGAATCCCTTCAACTGTATTTATTAATGCTTGATTTGTCGTATATAACAACTTTCCATATCTGCGTCAACATGTTGATAGTGTAAGATGATTATTAAATTTAGACATTTGGTATCCGCATACTTTATTTATTTTGGACCCATCTGGATCGGATATTACTTTTAGTTACTAATGGTATTCCATGAGATGTCCATTTCATTTGTGTAAAGACTAAACAGAGCTTAGCACTAAACTTCAAAATGTATGGTTGAAACTATAGACGAACTTCTTGTGGTTATATAAGTCGTATAGTATAGAAAATAGATCAATGAAGCAGTACCATACAATTCTTGTGTTGTTGACTATAAACTTCTAAGACTTATGGAGGTTTCTGGGCCAACAATACACATATGGGCTCAGTTTAATGGGCCTAAACTACACGTGTTAGAATCTTTTACGGGCTTATGACAGAAACACGTGTGAAGATCTCAACGAGCTTCTGCCGCCATGAGAGATTGAGAGTGCTAAAAGCTTTAAGACCGAAGTGCCGCATGATTTGCTCAAAACAAATGTGCTGTAAGTCTACACAAGTTACCGGATAATACCTTCTTGCTATAGAGTTCACTTTCCAGAGAACTTAAAAAGTCACAGATCTCATGATATAGTTATACTCTGTGTTGATTGTCATGAAGTTGCGCACGCTGCTGCAGAGAGGTACAAGAAACAAGTCGCTACAGAGTTTGGCATTCCTCTTTTTGTTCGTAGAGTACTTGATTCGAAAGAAGCACAAGGGACATCATCTTCTGTGGAGGAGTATGATGAATTAACGGGTAACGTTGACGATGTTGGTGTCTCTCCATTACATCTTAGAACAGCCGCAATGGCGCTCTTGCGACATGGGAACAGAATGCCATCTAGTCGCCGTGAGGAGTTGTTGCAGGTAACAAAATGGATCATCAATCTTATCATTGCAAGTAAATTGATATAACAAATATTCTTGGATTTTGAATGTAGACTGTAAAAATGTATTATGGTGGACGGGATATATCTGAAGAAGATTTGGAGAGAGCTTTACTCATTGGGTTGAGCCCTCACGAGAGACGAAAACTCTAAAGAAAGAACGGTCTCTCTCTGAAGTATTCTGCAGAGGTTGCTCATATGAACAAACAACAAAACAGTAGCACTGGTAATAATCATATGATTACTGTTGTCATGGTTTCCTTAAAAGCTGTTTGTTTCATAAAGGCTAATGCATAATGATCTATTTGCTGTATTATCACAGTTACTGATGCAAACAGTTTTGTATCTCCTTCAGTTGGAGAACATAGTGAGGAAGCTCCTGGAGATTCTGAGAAAGATATGAATGAAGAAAGTAGGATAGTTGCAGATGATAGTGGAGGAAATGGAGCTCCAGAGTTAAATGATACTCAGTGTAATGGAAATACATTGCAGCAACAGAACTCGAAACTCTCTTTGCTAGGACATGGACCGCATGGGAAACAGGTTGTGGAGTATCTCTTAATGGAACATGGAGAGGATGGTGTTCGGGATTTCTGCCAAAGATGGAGACAAGTGTTTGTTGATACTGTTCATCCTCGCCATTTGCCTGGTGGGTGGAATGTTAGTCACAGGTAACCGTAATACCTTAACCACAGTTGTCTTTACTCGCTCGGGGATATAACTAAAGAGACACAACTTTGGTGTCAAAATCAAATTTGCTTGGACCTTGTTCTTTACAAGTGTTTGATTGTCTTGTTACCAGTGGCCGAAGAGACTTTGGAGAGTTCAGCGTTTATAATCCCTCAAAGAGACACTCAGCCGGGTAACTCAATCGTGTGGCTCTATCTGTTTCTTGTTACATCTCTGTTCTCTATTCAGTTGCTTCTTGTATTCTTTTGTAGACCTTATTTTGAGACGATAGCCAATCAGTAAGAAATAAGGCTAATATGTAACACGAGCTCTTCGGTTTTAAAACCGCGGCTTAAGAATCAAAAGATACATTTCATCAGGAATTCCAAATTGTTATATGGAGAAATGAGATCTAATCAGCCTGGTGCAATGTCAGAAATGAAAACTCCAAACTGTATTTAAAGTACCATTTTTTCAACTCGAGTTGAGGATAAAAGTAAAGTTGGAGTTGTCTTGAGCCACCAGTATTCTCTAATAAGAATCTTCTATAATGTCAATGACTGAGAATTGTGATCAATGCCGTTGAAAACGAAAGTTCCCAACATTGGAACAAACTGCTTCGTGATGAGCTGCAAACATTTGAAAAACATCAAAGGTAAGAAGACGACTAGCTTCAAATCACACATTTGAACTCTACTGAAAACATCTTGAGAGACAGGGATATAAACCGAACCTTGATTACTTCTTGAGATGCGATTCCTCCAACGAAAGCAGCAACCGCATGAAGCTCTGCAGCGCCAAATCTGCACATCTCATTGCAAAGTTCTTCCGGAAGTTCATAGCCGTCACAACCCATTTCGCTAATAAGACTCATGGCCATAGTTATTAACCGAGATGCGTCCTCTTCTATATCTCCACTGTAAAATCGATATGTTAATAAAAGCCTGACAACGCCAGGATACAAAATCAACTTTTGCCAGAATGTGTTCTCTTACCCATCAAACTGTCCAGGAAACTTCTTGTAGGTCGCAGCATATCTACCAACAGCTCTAAGAAGAATATAAAATCCAATTGCGCTACTGCCAGAGGTAAACACAAAAAGTGGTAAGAGCCTCCAAAGCTAACAACAACATACTCCTCCAGTACTATTACACTATCACAGTGCCTGTGGTCATATGAAAAGATCAATTTCGACAAAGACATCCCGCACCTGTAATCCTCACTAGCCAAACACTTGTGTAGTTCTGTTACAGAAGGATTGCTGAACTCATCCTCTACCATACGATATCTGCATACCTACAAATTTCATATCCCAATGTTATTTTACTCTATTCAATCGGTTTTTAGTCATACAACAGTACAAGAAGTTCCAGCATTCTCACCTTCAGTTTTCTTGCATTCTTGCAAAAGCTCTTGATAGTTTGTTTTGAGATACTATTTGGATCTCGACCAACTTTAACTAGGATGTGTTTCACTCTTTGCTCCATGGATAGACAATCAGCTTCAGCTTTTGTCTGGTAGATTTTCTGCAAATTGATGTAGTGCCTAAAGATAATATACAGCAATATATTAATTTTATAAAGGTAAGGATTAATATCAGCCCTCTCCTGAAACGAAAGAACAGGAGAACTAACTCTGTGGAAGATGTCATATCGGGCATGGAACCTTCAAGTGGTGCCTCCCCATCACCTTCATTTGAAATAAACTCCTGCAGGTGACGCATACAACCAATAGCGTAATTATTCATATCCATGAGAAGCAAAAGAATGAACATATACCAAAAGAATTAATCTAATAAACTAATAGCCCAACACACGTTCTCAACTATATTCAAGTTACCAACCTTGAGAGCTGCTACCATTACCCAGAAAGCTGAGGAGCTTGAGCCAACTTCAGCATAACTATCATGAATAATTTCTTGAATCTCTTTGCCTGGATTAAAAGAAAAACAAGATTGGTTCAATGTGAGAAATATAGAAATGGGACTCGGAAACCTTTTTCTGGTAACTACTAAAACACTCACTTCACATATTAACTCTAATGCTAAATGCTATATTATGAATATGCATCAAGAGGCATATGGAATGAATAGCAATCAATCATAAAGATAGTTGAAAGTTTTCCACTTGGTTCTTCTTGGTTGTCCTACTAGTTTTATTATATCCAACATATACTGTAAAGAAACGGTAGATCCAATGGCAAGGAAGAAGTATACTCACTGATTCCTCGAGGAGCAAAAACTTTGAAAGTGGCTTCAACAGCTTCTTTGTAATTATCTTCATCAACCGATACCATCTTGGACTTAACTAAATCCTAAGATTTAAAAGGGAAAAGGAATAGTCAGAACAGGGACTCACAAGACAAGTAAATCTTGCTTAACTGTTTGCTGAGTTACAGAAAGTACGGATACCTTAAACTCCCTTTTCTCTTCCCTGGTCGAGGGAAGGTTGTTGCTATGGGTTTTAGCCCATTCATCAGCCATCTTGACAAGAATGACCACGTAAGGAATGTGCTTATGAGCGATGGGATCTGGTGTTTTTAGATCAATGGTCTCCACAAACCTGCCGGTCATTGAATCATTAAGTAAACGAAACTCCATATTACGTACTAGTCATTTCACAAGGTTAAAGGATGCCAAAACAACAAAATGACTGAGTAGACTGAAGCAGTGTACCTCTTGAGTTCAGGCCAGGGATTATTCAAGCGGAGGTCATCAAGAAAATGATCAGGCTTCGAATCAATAATGGTGTGCTCCTGATAGCCGCGTAAAGATATGAATTAGCAGATTAACCACAAGAGAATAATGCCATTGTTTTTTATAAAATATTTGGGTTAGACACATAATCTTACCTTTACACTGATACGAACAAGCCCAGTAAGGCCATAGGAGCGAGCAAAAACCAGCATGACATTTGCTTCTCGGCAGATTCTATCTAGTTTCACCATTGAGTCTTCCACTAGCTACAATCAGCACATGGCCAACTAATAAGGACATCTGTTTCAATCTGAAAACAAAGACTCGTAGAAGAAATTTTCATGCAATGGGATCTAATCAGCCAATCCAAAGAAAGAAATTATACATCAATACGAACTCTCGCGCTGAAAGACCCCAAATGACCATCAAAAACGGAAACTTTGCAGTCTAAATTGGACACACTTTCTTGTAAGAGAAAATTATCAATGCTTTATGAGCAAAAAATAACTCTTTTCTATTCATTACCTGAGTAGCGATAACGAGAGTGAACTGAGAGAAGAAAGAGGGGTTAGTGAGTATCAAAGAATCTGGATTCTCCTCAACAAAGTTGGCATTCACAGCATCGTTAAGCTCCTGAAGAAAGGCACAGACAGACTTGGCTTTTGACTCACCAACGCTCTTCGCATCCACTTTGTAAAACATAAACAAATATGCCAAAGTAAGTTCTCAACGCACAAAAGAAGGAAAGATGAATACACATTGCGATGTAAGGGGGAGAGTACCCATGAAGTTGTTTCCAAGGTCTCCAATTTCAACTTTGGATCCGTCGACGATGGTGATGCTTCCGATTCCACCGAGAACGAGATTCTTGAGGGCTTCAGAGCCAGTAGGGCCACAATTGAGCAAACAGATGCTCGCGTTTTCCAGAGCCGCTTGGCCTACTTCTCCCCAAATCCTGCGTTGACGATCGTACTTGGTTTTCCAGAGACGCTTTGATCGATCGGAAGTTGATGAAAAAGGGAAGAGTTTGAGGGGTTACCTGAGTTGACGATCGTACTTGGTTTTCTTGGGCTCCGACATTGTTGGTTCTTGCTCGTCCCTTTCCATGAAGGTTCTTTCAGTGGTTCGCGTCTCAGCTACAGAGAGAGAGAGAGACGCAAAGAGGTGTAGGAAGAAAAAAAAGGTTGAGGCTTTATGAGAATCTTTGCCAAGTTGCCTCTTTTCTTTTCTTAATTTGGTAAGATAACAATATTTACAGGTTTTAATTTTTTTTTTTTGAAACACTTTTTGTTACAGGTTTTAAATTAAAAAATATATATATATATATATATAAAAGCTAAGAAATCTATGTTATAAAATAGATTTTTTATCTTTGCTATATTAAGATGTTTCACTATTTGCAAAACCACCATGAGTCCAATTTACATGAAAACACATATAAAAAGAAATCTACTAACATAGGTTAAAAAATATATAAAAATCTACTTTATATATATATTAATGATAAACAGTTTGTTAAATATAATTGTATCAGTTGTAACAATAATTTATTTTACTTAAGATATTTTTTAAGTCAAAGAATTTTATGGAATTCCCAATGATTGTTTGCCTTGCCTAGTGATATCTTATCTGCCTAATTAGAAAAATATAAAATTAGCACAAAAATAAAATATTGAAAAATATATTTAAAATTGAGTTGATGATATTGATCAAAATACCTTAAGAAAAATATTGAAAGAAAAGAATGATTAACACATGTCAATTGGATTTTTTTTTCTATGGGTAATCTTAATTAAAGCTTAAACAGTTGGGCCGTTATATGTGGGCCTACAGAAATGGGCCCCACGACTTACAAACGGCTGCGTTGACTGTACACTGCGGATAGGACTTCGTAGCTCTTCAATCACACGTTTTTTCTTACTCTTTATGTTCTTTTGTTGTGTTCTCAGTTTCTTCTATTCGATCTGTTACTACAAAGCAAAAGAAGATGACTTTCTGGGCGTGATTCGGTCTCAAGTTCTGTTTTTCTTTTCAAATGCATCTGTCCAATCATAGTTTTTTTAGACATTTCCTGTTAAGTAATTCGTTGCTTTGTCGTTAAATTTCTACCTTTTACAGATTATATGCCTGCAAAGTGTTTGCGTATATTCCACAGAGAACCTCAAGTTTGTTGAAGAGAGAAGATAACTCCTCACTGCTGAAATAGTGAAATGATTCTATTCTTGTCGGGTAAAAGCTTTGTCTTTTTATTCTTACTCTTTACCGTCTCTGTTTCGCTTGCTTCTTATCTTTGATCAATTGGTAAACACTCTTCTTCCTGTTTTTTTCACACTTTAATTTCTCAACTTGATTCGATCATTTGATTGCTTAGATCTTGATTCAGTTTTCTCCTATTGGGAACCTTACTTAATTCATTTTTGTCTCCTGGTTTTTGAATAGGTAGGTGGATCGGTCCTCTATGCTTCTCATCCTTAATGCTCAAAAAGCCATTGAATCAGTAGAGATGGTTATAGTTTAAACACAGAACTAGCTCAACTGTTCCTTTAGTTTGATTGCATTGTCTCCATGGGATTCGGCATTGATTCATCTGTGGCTATAACGGTACTGATTGTGGCCATTCTGGTAGTTCCAATGGGTTGCCAAAGGCCTCAAGTGGTGAACCTCGGTGCTGTTTTTACTTTTGACTCGGTTATCGGAAGAGCTGCAAAAGTGGCTCTCGAGGC
>MU106946.1:40122-75122 GCA_012274485.2 Sinapis alba | reverse complement strand
TGCTTCAAAATCGCCAAATGAAGTTCATGAAGTGAAGAAGCTCGAATGGTGGTTGGAGAATAAAGAAGAAAAGGTACACCTGTCAATGGGAGAGTGGGTGTCTGCGAGTGGGGACCACAGGTAGGTTAAGGTTTAATGTTTTCCTTTATTAGAGGAAGGGAGTCCGTAAATTTTTTAAAATATTAAAAAAAAGAGGGGGGACCGCGCGTGTAGGTTGGACATTCTGTCCGCGAGTGGGACCGCGAGAAACAGAAAAACAATATAAAAATTAAGGGTAATAGGGTAAGGAGAAAAAGATATAAAAAAGGTGAGGTAGTTAGCAAATTGATGGGGTAATAAGAATATATTTCTTCCAACTGGGTCAATAGAGAATACTTTCCATTTATTTCTTGTTTATTTTTGTCTCAGATGAATTAATATCGAATATGAGCGATCCAATGGGGGAAACTGGATTTTCTGGAGAATCGGCGGAGATGGTCTTCTCCGAGACGGATATGGCGGCGGCTGAACAGCTTATGCAGCTGAGCGAGGAAGAAACGGTGAGCTGTAGCAGCAGCACCGTCGGAGAAAGTGGAGAAGGTGGCAAGAGAAGACACGAAGATGTTTGCTCGAGAATCGGAAATGACGGCGTAAAAGGGAATTGTAATCTTACCGTGAAGATGAAGAAGATGAAGGAAAAGAAGCTTCGATCTCTCGAGAGTATTTACATGGCAACGAAGGAGATTAGGGATTAATTAATGGAAGAAAGGGGGATGGATAATTACATGTTAATTACGTTTGTTAATCGTTCTTATTAACCTGTGGCAATGGTTTTTGTGTGTATATGTAGTGCTTAATCTAACGTTGGAAGTTAAGGACTTGTGATAATAGTTTTTGAAGCTTTTAAGAAGAAAATTGTAATATATATCTATGAGTTTTGGCAATAGTTTTAGAGAAATTCCTTTAGATAGTCCATTTTAGTTTATTTGTCACAAAAATAGTTTTTAAGGAAGAAAATGACCAAAATGTTTTTTAGAAGCTAAAAAATGCATTTATATGCATTTATATTCATAGGGTTAACTAATTTGGACTTTAAGGTTTAGAGTTAAAGAGTGGTTTGGGGTTAGGGTTTCAAATTTCAAAAAAAAAAATAAAAAAAAATCAAAATTTCAAAAACAAAAAAGTCTATTTTGGTCATTTTATTTTTTGAGAGCTATTTTGTGACAAAAACTTTAAAAAAAACTATTAAGAGAATTGTCCATAGTTTTATATTCAATTGACATTAAACATGTTTAATTGCCAATAGAAAATATGTTAACCATATGTTGTAAAGCATCTCCAAAAAGAAAAATTTTAAATCTTTTTACATTTTACACAACAATTCTTGTTGTTAATAAAAATTATAATTTTTATATAACGATAAAAATATAATAAAATATTATACATTATTAATTAACAAATATCACATTTTAATAGAGAATTACATGAAAATAAATAAAAATATAACTTAAATCATAAAATTTAAACAGAATATAGAATTATTCATTGCAAATGTTTCCATAATGTTTACATATATGATCAAATAATGCATTTCAAAATAATAATTATTCTTTTTCCTGTTTTATTTCTAGATTACAAATTAAAAATTATTTAGATATTGTATTCTTGTTTAGTGTCATTTCAATGTGAACCACATGCTGCTCTTTGATAATCATGTTATGTATCATAATATATGTTATATTATATCATGTAATACTTCTTTTCTATTTTATGATAGCAAATTTGGATTGTAGAACTTTTAATACACGTCGTTTAACATTTTTTGACATGTTTCATGTCGTATTGTAAATAATTTCTTTTGAATTTTAGGGATCACTAATAGTTTAAATAATAATTGACCACTTCTTAAATCCTATCAACTAAATAATAATTCAAGTTGTATTTTTTCATCGAATAATATAATTAAATAGATGAGCGGTATCTTGAGTAAGTTTTAAGAACAAATTAGAAAACTTCAGAACAATAATGTCGTTGTTGATGTCTAGCATACCAAAATAAGCATGTCATATCCACAAATCATAATTCACGGCTGCTTCATGAAGAATGATTGTGGTGATCCGCTATGACTTGCAGATTGTCCTCCCATATAGTTGGGCAATTTTGCCTTTTTCAATGCATATAATCTAGACTATCTAGCATTCCAGAAAATTCATGTTCTTGTCTGATGTTGAAAAACCTATCAACGTTACTTTTTGCAAGATTGATAACCTCATTATACCAAAAGCTATACGTCGTTGCTCAAAGTAGTTGTATACAACTACATGACCATGAATAGAGCTTGATGACTTACATGATTTCTTTCTTCAGTGAATTGGTAAATAAGATGGCTTTTATTGACAAAAAGTTGACCGCAATTTTCTCATGTCTTTTCATTTCTATTTTTCATCCATTAATCATTCATAAAACTCATATGAGTCTAATTTCAAATGCATCAACAAGAAGAAAGATTATGAGATAACTCAATTACATATGCAAAACCAAACAAAGAAATGGCTCTTAAAGAAATGCATGAGGAAGATAAATTATTGTTAACAAATTTAGATTCTATCATTGATAATATTACTTGTGAGTTTATTCTATTTGAACAAGAAAGAATCATTAAAAAGAATTTACGAACAACAACCTCCAATTGCACCAAAACCTTATGGACAATTTTAAAGTGATTTAGGAGATTCATGATCAAATTTACCTGAATATTAGTATTATTGTTATATTTAATTAATGTAATATTTTTTTCATGAATCTATTTTTCTGTATTTTTTTTAAAAAAAATTGCATTGACTATTTATCGTTATATTATTTTGTATGATATTTCATTTTAATGTTATTAGTTTTTTTATGTTTGCCTAAGGTAAAAAATTTAGGATTAGACTGATAGCTTTAAAAGTTAACATGATTAGTAAAAATATATAATTACAAAGATTAAAAAATATGAAACTTTAAATATGAAATTATGAACAGTGAAAATTTAAAAAATGAAAGTCCGTTATTCACAACTTTAAAACTTATAGTTTTGAAATTCTTTTCGAGTATAGAAAACTCCATATATGAAGTTTGAAGTTTGAAGTTATTTGTAAATATGCTCTAAGAATATTGTTTGTTTGTGTTTTTACATTTTGTTTTACGATGCTATAACAATATTTCATAATTTAAATAGCTTTTCTTCTTTGATTGTTTTGTTAAACTTGTTCAGAGTTAATTTTGATGAATCTACAGTGATAAGTTGAACGACAAACACACAAACTAACGCAATCCAAAATATAAACGAAATACTATAATAATAAACCTAAACAAAAATATAAAACCTCAAAAAAAACTTGACATAAGAAATCAATGAAGTTAGGAATCTATCCAAGAGATGGGATCAAGTGAGTTATTGGAAGAGCTTGTTTAGGAATTTCATGATGTTAGGTGTGGACATTTATAAATGAACTCGAGGTCATAACTGAATCTGAATCCGTATTTGACTTAATATGTAAAGAAAATTAAATGAATTATGTAGGATGGTATTTAGAGTTATGAGTATTATCCAAACTCGACCTAAATCCTAATAGGTACAAAAAAACTTCAACCACCCAAATTTGTATATAAACAAAATATATGAAACTTATTTTTAAATCTTTAATTTCATGTTTATTTTGATATAATAAAATGAACCCTTGATAAATTTATAAAATTTACATGAACTCGAAATCTTAGTAACCAAACCTAATTTGAGTATATATATAAATTGAATAGTACTTAAAAAGCTATATCCAAAATCCAGAAAACTGATATGGACCTGAACGGATATCCAAACATCATGTCTACATAAAGTAATAGCCAATTAACAAGTGCTTCGAATTTATCTTTCGGGATCCACCACAGATTAACTTAGAGAGTACGGGTGAGTATCTTACTTCGTGGGTTCCAAAGTAGTAGTGCACAGTTAGATTTCACCTACTTCCATTCACTTCTTTATAGGAGATACGCCTCCGGCGTCCGGACGGCGCGTCCGAGCGCGTGCCAGCTCCGGAGGGCTTTCTCCTCTCAACTCTGTTTGCTCCTTGCTTCTCCACACTTCTCGTGCTCGCCCCGCTTTGTTTCAGGCTCTGGTTTGGTGTCCGTCGTTGGCCTTTGTTGTCTGCTCGCGAGGATTGGCGGCTCCGGCGGTGGTTTAGCTTCTCATGGAGTCAAGACGTGGTGTTGTGGTGTGGGTCGTGCTGGTAAATTCGGCTTTTAGGGTAGGAGAGCAGGTCGCGTTTCCATTTTAGACCTCTCTCTCTCATCTCATCGCTCTTGGCGGGAGTTGGTGGTGTGTTGTTTCTCCGGTTTGGCGGTGCGGCGGTCCTGTGGCGTCACTTGGAGAGGCGGTGCTCGGCATTTTGCGGTTTGATGTCCGGACACTGCGGGTCGTAGTGTTTTGGCTCCTTCTCGTTTGCGCCAAGGTTGCTCCGGTGTTTTTGTCCCGGAGGCGAGCCGTGAGATGCAGTATGCAGGAGGGTTGGTACTCATCTCTTTCTGGTTCGTTAGTTTGCTCCAGCCTGTTGGACTGTGGTCGTCTATGGCCATCCGATGACATTTTGGTGCGGCTCCATCCTTCAGATTCTTCTTCCTTGACTTTGTTTTTGGTGCTTTCGGTTTTGGCGGCGGCCTCTTCCCGAAGGTTTAGACTCTTGTGCTCTTATGCGCTTCTCCATTGACACCGGTGAATGCGTTAGCGAGTCACAGTCTCTCGTTCCTTGGTTTCGAGGACGACAAATGGCGTCATGTTTCTTGTCGGAATGTGACGGTGTCTCATTTGAATCAAGCTCACATCCCAGTGCCGGTTGTAAGTCACTTGATCTTCTTTCGGTAGTGTCGCTTGGTGGACTTTGTGCAGGTCGTTAGAGTTTGTCCATCCAGAGTGTGGCGGTCGAGTTGAGGCCCGTTTTTAGCGACTTGAGAGGTCTCCTGGAGCAGGGCGTTTTCTGCGGTTAGTGTCCTCCTCTCTCTCCTTTAGTTCGTGCTGCACTTCAATGGCGGTGAAGATTACAAGCTTCGTGATGTTCGTCGGGAACCAGCTACTCCGGAGATGACATGGGAACTTCCGGCATCCGAGGAAACGAGGAGAACCTCACTTTCCCGTGGTTTTCATCGATGCTTGAGAATGGCAATCAACTCCTTAGAATTCAAAATATTGACTAGCGGATTGTGCGCGGGTTTAGTGGGTGGGCGAAGCTAGAAAGGTATTAGATGACTCGGGAAATTTTGTACCGAACGGGTTTGTAATTGGATCTGAATTCCCTTATTATGGGTTTAATAAAAAAAAAAAACATTGTTGTAAAAAAAAGAAAAAGAAATGAAGTTGATATCCCTAGCAAATAAACGAAATAGAGAAGCAAAACCCAAGGTTTAAAGATTGGACGGACCGGGCTGGGTGGCTTGGGTTTGACCACAGATGAGACATGCAATTGGATTATGTCTTAGTCAAATCTAAAAACTTTTTAACGAGAAAAAATGTCATAAACCATTAAAAACTATGAACAGAATAAAGCGAACAAATTGTTGACACTAATTCACTGAAATTCTAAAAAAGTTACATTTATATTCTTTATATTTTTTTGTTGCGACTATGTATGTTCTTATATATAAAACTGATGAAACTATTTAAATCATAATTTTTTTGGTTTCATAAATAAAAAAACATAATGAATTATAATATTAATAATTTAGTAGTACTTCAATAAATTATTTTGTTGTTTTAATATTTTATATAATTATTTTCTTAATAATATAGTTTCAATCACAAAGTTATTTAAAATTCTATAGTTTCAAGGCTTTTGTGTTTCATATATATCTATATACTAATTATTAATAATATTTATTTAAAATTTATAGATTTACATAGTACCAAATTTAAATTTTGTAGCCCAATTTGATCTTGAAATATATTAAAGTGTAACCCAAATGTGTATTTGGTTGGCCTTAATTTTTTTTTTTAAAAGTTATTCTTGGATTTACGATCCAATAAAAATTTGACATGTCATATTATATTTTTTAGAGTAAGATATAAAAAGAAATAGAAATTAATAATACTTACCAAAATAAATATATTTTATTTTTAACGTTGTTAACACCATCAATAAACCCTAAATCCTAAGCACTAGACTCTAAACCCTAAACACAAAAACCCTGAAACCCTAAATCCTAAATAGTAGACTCTAAACCCTAAACACTAAACTCTAAACCCTTGTATAAATCATAAACCCTTAAGTAAATCATAAACCCTTAGGCAAATCTTAAACTCTTGGATAAACCTTAAACCATTGGGTAGATCCTAAACCGTAAGATAAACCATATTACTACTATTTAGGGTTCACCATAGAGTTTAAGATTTACCCCAAAGTTTAAAATTTACCGAAGGATTTATGGTTTACCCAAGGGTTTAGGGTTTAGGATTTAATGTTTAAGATTTAGTGTTTAGGGTTTAAAGTTTAATATTTATGGTTTAAAGTTTTTTAACAACGTAAATTATTCTTTTTTTTGGTAATTTTTACTTTTTTATTTGTTTTAATCTTTTTAATTTTAAAAATATAATATGATGTGACAATTTTTTATTGGATGGTAACCCAAGAATAACTCTTATAAAAAAGGGTCATACTAAGCTCATCGGTATATAGATTATACGCTATATCAATATACATCTAAACTATTAAAATTGAAGTACATTTTGTACTTAATCGTGACATTCCCTAAAAAATTATCATCACATGCCACTAAATTAATATCTACTAATTAATTAATCATAAAATATTTATTTTGTTAGATTCTTTTCTTGCCAAACTTATCAAATTCAATTAAATAAACATAAATCATTTATTTTGTTAGATTCTTCTCTAATAAACTTACCAAACTTATGATTATTTTTAAGCTAATTATAATCTAACCATATTTTACACTAAAAATAAAGAAATTTAAAAATTACTACAAACTTTAAATGTTATATGTTCATATATAATATTATAACATTTCACATACAAAATATAAATATTTTTTATTAAAACATATGAAGTTACTTTTCAAATATATGTTACATAATTTGATGATTAATACAATTCAAATACATTTTTTTGAATTATAAGAATATAACAATTAGGAAATTGAGAGATGGATTAAATTATCAAATTAATTTGCATTGTAAAATCGTCAATCAGAATCTAATATTCATTTAAAGTAGTCAATAAATACTTCTTAGTTATGAGCCTTATGACCATAAAAGCATGTGTTCTTCCGCATAATGCGTGTGCGGGTAACTTCCAAAACTATCTTACAAAATTTAGTAGCCTTGGACTAAATAGTGAATATAGGTCTTTTTATAAATCTTTCTTTTTTTAGTTTTTTCTCGCATTTTTAAAAGTTGAACCAAAGGATTTTTTTTTTAATTTGTAAACCTGAAAATGGTAAAGCGTACAGTTCTTTTTTTTGTTTTTTTTTATCTCTCCTATGTAAATTAGTTTTAGTTAATTATGAATCGTTTCTTACACTCAAAAGTTTTATGGACCTTTAACAAATTAAAATAGATCTTTATAATCAGTTAAATAACACTAAAAATTTTTGGGCCAATAGACCCAGAGCAACCGCCCTTATGGCCATGGTAGAAAAACTAGTGTTTTTACAACTGTTTTTACATACATGAGCCAAAAGAGAAACAACCTGACTCAGCTCTTGGTTTTGATTTTTAAATTAATTTGGGTTTTGAATTCTTCTCCGAGATCTAAGTCGTCTCTCAAAAACAAAGGTCCATATCTAACCCAGCTTCTCCATTAAATGTGAAGTCAACCATTTACAAATTAATAATATTGAGATCTAAAAAGTTAATTTTATAGTATTAGATTCAAGAGGGTTCATAACATTCAAAATTTATCATTCAGTTGATATACATTTATTGAAGATGAAACTGTTTAGGGATTTGTTTTGATCACATATTATTTATTTATAATTTATAGAGAATGGTTCATCAATCCAAATTAAATCGTCTCTAATGAGTATGTGTCTTTAGTGACTGAAAATGAAGATTAAAGTTCAAATTGGTCTTTAGAAGTTCATCTCTTCAGATTTCTCGGTTGATGAATTTGTAAATGGTCGTGTACTCTCTTCCAAAAATGGTTTATGGTTTAGGAATGGAATGGAATGGAAACGAGGAAATAAATTGGATATAGGGTGCCACAAGGCTTATGGAAGAACACTAATAAGCCAAGAACACAAAAGATGAAATCACTCACAATCTCCTTGAATTCGGAAGCAAGTGTTGACAACATAACATAGGGGGTGATTGGTTGAGATTTATCTCTATTCTTTAGCTCTATTTATATTTAAATCACTAAACTTTAAATATGATATGCAATATAACCTCTTTAAATTAATACTTTATAAATTAATATATATTATAAATTTCTATAAAATAATATAATTTTATAGTTTTAAATTGATTTTTTGGTTCAATTAGTATATTGATAAATTAATAATCTCTATAAATTAATAAAAATTATAATTTTGGTGTAGTCCCAACATTATTAATTTATAGAGGTTTCACTGTAGCTTTATTTTTTAAAGTTAAAGATTACATCAAGTTTCTATTACTCCCTCTGTTTTAATATAAGTGTCACTTTTAGGTTTTGTACACAAATTAAGAAAATGATTGAAATATATTTAAGTTGTTATTAATTACATCTGTATGACTAATAATATTTGAGATAAATAAAATCATTTATAAAATTATTGCAGTTTACAATTAATTTTTAATTGAAAATAAGTAACATTTGCATTAAAATTGTAAAATAACATTTTTTGTAATAAGAAAAAATGCTATAATGACACTTGTTATGAGACAGAAGGAGTAATTTTTATCAATCATACTTTAGCTTTACTTTTAAAGCTACAAAAAAAAGCAAATATTTTATAATGTATTTTAGACAAAAACCTATCTATCTTTTATATGTTGTAGAATCTGTAAAATGAAAAAATATTTATTATAATAAATAAATTAGATAATTATAATAAAAATAACGATAAATATTTTAATTTAATTTTGGGTGTTTTTAAAATATTTTAAATAACATAAATATTATTTGCATATCACATTTTAAATAACAGTAAACTTTGATAATTTATAAAAATATTAATGTAAAAATTATTTTAATTAATAAGATAATTATTTTATATATACATCACTTTTCACATATTTTATTTTAAAATATTTACAACCTATTTTTTACGGCTACGACAAATATAACTACAACAAAAGTCTATGCAAAAAACTTGACAGTTACAACTTATAGCTACAACCAACTTATCTACAACTTAACTTTTACCGCCATAGTCAAACCAATCATCACCGTAGTATATTTTATTAAATAAAAAGATGAAAAATTACAAAGATGCAAAAAGAATTTGAGGGCGATTGGTTGGAATATAACTGTAGAAATTGTACATTAAAATTTAGTATATATATTTTTTGACGTACCTACATTTGTAGCTGTAGAAATTAAATAAGAAAAATATAAAAATGAAAGCTATTCATACATCATTTTTTTTTTGTTTTAGCTTAATAAACTACATAAAACATGATTGATAATGTATATAGTTGTAGATAGTTATTAAAGCTAAATACACTTGATACAGTATCATCTCAATTAGTAGACAGGTGAACTTAGGTTGAATTAAAATACAAAAGTATACAACGTAACTAAATCAAATCAGAAACTAGAATGAAACAAACTAAAGGTTTTGTGATGGCAAATAAAATAAGTTATTGTTTCTCCTTTAGAAATGGCAAATGATTTGGATAAAAGGATGGGCCGCCTCATATAACATATGATTCGTTTTAGTTGGTCTTGAAGCTTGTTTCATCTCCTTGTCTTTAAGTTTAACTTCTTTTAAGACTTCTATTTGACTTTGTCATGAGTTGGTGTGCTTTTTTAATATCTCCAACCCTACTCCATTTTCAACTCCAAACATGATTATGAAGTAAAATCTTCTTTAACCACATTCTATTTTCAACTCCAAAATGGAATAATGGCTAGGATTACTCCATTTTAGAGTTGAACTTTTTTTATTTATAAAATGGTTCTTTGAATCTTTAATATTTTTATTTTTACTTAAATAATATTTAAAATGACACAATAACATAAAAGAAATAGTATATTCCATAAAGGATTATTTAATAATTTTATATAAAATGCATAAAATATTTTTTTTTTAAACAGAAAACATAAAAAATAAAAATAAAAATAACATAAAATAATTAATTTAATAATCCAGAAAATTCCTTCCAGATCCGCTAAGGTCGGTGAAGTATTACCCAAACGGCAAAGTTTGAGAAAGAACTTGTTGATCTTGTGATTCAGCATTTCGCTTTTATATTGATTTTGTTTTTTGATGATTTCTTGTACTTTTTAATAATAAATATTTAATTTAAATAATTTATATTTAAAAAAATTATTGTAAACATAAAATAATTGAGGTTAGTTTGTAATTTTTTATAAGTATAAAGTATTATTTACAATTATTAATAAAATAAAAATAGAATAATTTAAAAATAATATTTTTGGAGTGTAAAATAGAGTAATACATTGGAGTAAAACTTAACTCTATTTTAGTGTTGCACCAATTTGGAGTAAAAAATGGAGTAATACATTGGAAATGCTCTTAGAGAACTATTTTTTTTTTTCGATTAATTAAATGCTCCAGAGCTTGGTTGAATTATTCTCTTGATATCTATATTCTAGTGTGTGTGTGCAGTGGCGAATGTACTTGGAGTTTGGGTGGGGCAGATGCCCACCATGGATTTGAAAATTTAGTATAATTTTATATAGATTTTTAGGTTAAAATTCAAATTTATTAAAGTATTAAACAGTATTCAAATGATATTTTTAGGTTAAATATCATTCCTAGATCTGCCACTGTGTGTCTTTGGTCCTAACTTCACGTTGACATTTGTGGTTCTATATCCGCATCACAAGCAATGCATTTACCACGTTAAGATATAAATTTTGAGAACATTTTCATTGAGGACATTTCAATAATATTCTTACCATTCAAAAAGTAAAAATAACGAAAATGAAGGAAAGTAAACGATATGAATTTCTCAAATGATTTGGTCTATAAAATCTATCTTCACTTATTTCTGACAACAATCTCCATCGCACACAGTTATCAGTAGGCCTAGTTATCAGAACTGTTATCTTCGTCTTCCTTGTGTCACTTGTAGCCATCATTAATTCTGTATGCATGGTAGGTTTGCTCATTTAATGCTCTACGATGACTTTTCGTTTCAAGCTTTTCATGGATGGAATTTGAACGTGGACGTTCTTTAACCTATAAAGATAATGTATAAATATTATTGGGATTGATGAAATTTAGTAGTTACCGTATTTATTCGTTTATCGAAACTCCTATAAAATTTTAGCGGTATTACCAAAAACAATCACCCACCTTTTCCCTATTAAACACAACAAGCCAAAGTTAAAGGTGCGTCTATAATCTCCGGCGGTACTCTAGTCTTCCGACGGCTGGCGTTTTATCAGATCCGACATCTCTTGTTTAGGTTTGTTGCTTCTATTCTGTTTCCACTCTCTCTAGGTAGTAACTTCGGTTTCTTAGAATTTGTATTTTGTTTACTCCTGGATTTATTTATAAATTTCAATTCCATGGAAGTTGTTTTCTTGGATACAAAACTTGAATAATTCAGTTAAAAGAACTTCAACTAAGCTATATAGTTCCCTATTTTTCTTGACTGAGAATATTTAAGATATAATTTTGTTTCTCAAATCAACCATGATTTTCTTGACTGATAATATTTAAGATATCATTTTGTTTCCCAATCAACCATGAACTGATTTGGAACCTGGGAGCTAGTGATTTGTAGTTGTTGTAGCTGACTTCTAAATTGCCTTCTTCGGATAGTTTTTGCTTATGTATATGGTAGTGGGGTCCTTCGAGCTCCAAGAATGACAAACAATGATTAAGAGCATCCGCAGTGGGGGGTTTCTCGCTGAGAGTCTCTCATTAAAAATAACAATTTTTTAAAGGAGGAATCTCTCGAAACTTGAAAGACTCATACAAAAGTCATTTTACGAGACTCCCAACGAGAGATCCCCACTAATAATGCTATAATGCATGTTTCTTAGAGATGGTTTCTTACCGAATATAAGAGATGTATCTTAACTTTTAACTAAAAAACTAAGAGATATCTACTAAATAAAAGATATAAGAGACGTCTCAGTGTTACAAAAAAAAAGATGTCTCTTATTTTTTTTAGTTAAAAACTAAGAGATATTTTTTATATTCGCTAAGAGACTTCTATATGAAACATGTATTAATCATGTCCTTACAACTTTATCGTTTTTATGTATTTTTAAAATTTAACTAACACTTGTTATTGCGCTAGGTTTTCATATTCTTTTTGGGTTGTTGTGTGGTCGGCCAGTTAGGCCAGTAGTATAATTTGCATATCATAAACAATAACGTTTAACCATCGTAACAAACAATAGACCCGTGTGTTATATCTTTGGCGTGTTGAAGCTGACATCAGTTTTTTTTTTATTATATCACCATATAGTGGCGTAAGAGCATCGCAGCGTGGCTTTTCTTGATTGTCTTATTTCATTTTTTTCAGTTCAGTAAAAAAGACCTGCAAAATGGTTGCTCAGAGGTTCAGTGTGGATCTTGACAAGCCTATTGCTTTTCAGGCAAGCATTTAAGTAGTTTATGTCGACCATAATCACACAAGATTTCCTTCTCTTCTTTGTTAGAGCTAATCAAAGTTGTATACCCTTCTTTGCTATTTGCTTTTTTGGATGTTTGACAGGTTGGTCATCTCGGAGAAGCTTACGACGAATGGGTTCATCAACCTATTGTGACCAAGGAAGGCCCTCGTTTTTTCCAGAGTGACTTTTGGGAGGTATATATCAGTTTCTTTTTATATAATTTTCCATATAAACTTTTCAATTATAAGCAAATGTTAGATAGGCCGGCCTCGGATCATCCATAGTCTGACATATTTGCAATGAAACAGTTCTTGACACTTACAGTTTGGTGGGCGGTTCCTGTCATTTGGTTGCCAGTTGTTGCCTGGTGCATCTCCATGTCACTAAGCATGGGCTGTTCACTCCTAGAGGTTGTCTCAGTGGTAGTCGTGGGAGCATTTATCTGGACCTTTATAGAATACTGTCTTCACCGTTTCGTTTTCCACATGAAGACCAAGAGTTACTGGTTCGTTACACACATGTACTCACTGAATCCTCTTCAACTAGATGCTAATGTTATTGTGGCACCATTTCAGGGGAAACACGGCACACTATCTTATTCACGGATACCATCACAAGCACCCAATGGACCACCTACGACTTGTCTTTCCTCCTGGTTTAACAGCGATTATGTGCTTCCCTGTAAGCATTTGATCATGTATATACAGTCCTGTTTTCAAAACTATACCTTTTTAATGCGTTTTTTTTTTCATGTGTCCCAGCTCTGGAACCTTGCGAAGCTTCTGGCAACTCCTTCAGCTGCACCTGCATTGTTTGGAGGCGGCCTGCTCGGTTATGTGATATACGACGTTACTCACTACTACCTTCACCATGCCAACCCAACTATAGCAGTGACCAAAAACCTCAAGGTTAAACAAGGCCAAGTCTTCTTCTCTTTTGTATACACACAAGACCTTACACATCATTATTAAAAACTTTATGGGTTTTTGTTGTGATATCTGCAGAAATCCCATTTGAACCATCACTTCAGGATTCAGGACAAGGGATATGGAGTAACTTCGTCGCTATGGGACATAGTGTTTGGTACACTTCCCACCACAAAAGGTCTCAAAAGAGAGCAACAAAAGTATTAAGATATGGATGCAAAACGAAAAAAGATATTTGCAATACACAGTTTATCTTAAACTATTAATCATCACTATGTTAAAATCCTGATCAGATTTCCTTTGGACCAATGTCTTTGTATATCAATATACTTCACATCCTATGTCATAGTTTTTCTGTGTTTCACAACTAAAAAAAAAAAAAAAGACTCTGTTAACAAAAAGTGCGCATATATGTTTGTTATGGAGCCTTTTCTGAAGAGATACAAAAACAAGATGGTTTCGATGTGTGGGTCTCTTGAAGCTTTTCATGTACTTAAGCTAACCACATGGACATCCCCTCGTGTCATAAGAGTGATGGTAATCGAGCTTACCGTGCTCCGTACGTCTCTATCAACAAATTTTGATGATCACCTATGCAAGGAGAGGGCCTTTAATTTATCTTGAACTTATTTAATACAGTAATTATAAACTCTTTAAAGCATGTTAGGGCATCTTTAATCCAGAGATCCCCTTTGAGATTTCTTATTTTTTTTTATTATTTTTTTTACTTTTCTGATTTTTCTAAAAAAAAAAGAATTAAACCAATCGCGGGCCGACGCGTATCAGTAGGACCCGCGAACAGTGCAAGAGACGGTTTTTATTTAGGGATTTTAAGAACCGTTTCTTGCACTGTTCACTGACCCCACATGTTAGTGGAGCCCGCGAACAGTTCAAGAAACCCCTTTAAGAAACTGGGTTAATCATGCTCTTAGTCTCTCACTGAAAAAAAAAAATATTCCAGATAAGTTGCAGTTAGGCCTGCAGAAATTATCCCAACCAAAATTTTCATTTTTGGTTCATTTATAGTCGGTACTTTTAGTTTTTTTTTAAAAAAATTATAAGTAAATGATGACTATTTATACCAAATAACATTATAATATGTATTCAAATTTTAAACCAAATTAACTAAATCTAACTGAAGTATCTGATTTTTAACAAACTTCAACCAGATTTTCACCTATAATTAAAACTTTCGGCTCAATTCGGAAAAGAAAAATCAAACTAATCAATGTTAGTAGAAGTAGAAGATTAAAACTTTCGGTTCAAATATTCATCCTAGGCCAAATTTTGTTTGGTTTAATTCAGAAAGATTTTTTGGAAACAGAAATAACCAAAAATCAATTTATCTAAACACAGGGAATTGGCAGTTAAATAAACCGGTTTTGTTGAAAAAAAAAACCCCGGTTTTAGGAGAAGTAGAAGCAATCTCAGAGAGAGAATAGAATAAACTGCGTAGCCAAACAATCTTAAACTCGACGAATCGAATCAGTAAAAGTTTATCGACAGTCCCGCCCTTCACTCTCAGCCGAATCGTACTCACTACTCTTTGCCAAGTTCAATTTGTCATGAGTTATCCGATTATGATCTCCGACGACGATGCTACTCCACCTCATAAGAGGCCTCGAAAGAATCATCCTCTTAACCCTACCATTTTCAACATTGAAACCGAACCTTCTTCTCCTTTGCTCCTCGACGACGACGATGATGTCACTGTCCTCAAGTGTCCCTTTGGTTCCGAAACTGGATTCTCTTCGCGCCGTGAAGAAATTTTAGCCGGTAAGTGTTAATTTGAACAGTTCCTAATCCACAAATCTCTCAATACAAACGGCCCGATGATGGTTTTTGATGAAATGGTTTCGATTAATCATGGATTTGGGGATGATTCTCTGTTAGGGTTTAACTGTACATTTTGGTGGAATTGTGATTAGGTAAAGGAGTAATATCTCTTGACTCGGATTCTGAAGACACTGCTAGACCTGAAACGTCGAACAAGTATGGACCCATAAATGCTGATTCTGTGGAGCAACCTTGTCGATTGGAACGTGTTACCAGTGATACAGATTCTGGTGAGGATAGCTTTTACCCTTTTATATTACAAGAATACATATGCTTAGGAGAAGTAGTTTTGCAAAGGGTAGTCTTTTCTCCACTTATTGTTGTCTGCTTTCTTTCAGATAATAGTACTGATTGGTTGCGGGGTCCCAGTTCTCAATCTTCACTTCCCAAAGTTTCTATTGAGGTATACTTATCTCTCTCTCTTTTTCGTTTTCTGAACCCTATAGCGGTATATCGTCTGTTTTATTTATTTTGTAAAATCAGGTGGATTCTGACCAAGAGAATGAAGACATAAGTGTTGAGAAAATGGGTCGAGAAAAGCACAAAGCAGCTCCTAAAAGTCCATCTCTTTCTGGTAACGCAGTGCCAATAAAGCGGTTGTCAAAGGATGAAAGAACCCGTGCCACAGAGGAAAAGAAGTTAAGGAAAGAAGTGAGTGTCATTTTACATGCATTTTCTACTTTTTGTTCTTTAGACCAAATGCTAATTGGCTTCCATCATCCAGCAAGAGAAATTACAGAAAGCTGCCTTGAAAGCAGAAGAAGCTGAGAAAAGAAAGTTGGACAAGGAAATGCAGAAATTAGGAAAAGGAAAGTTGGCGCTTAAATCTATCATCGCTGAGATTGATCTTCAATTGGTTGAAGGAGCCCTTGGAGGTAAAGACT
Source organism: Sinapis alba (assembly GCA_012274485.2). Taxonomy (NCBI): domain Eukaryota; kingdom Viridiplantae; phylum Streptophyta; class Magnoliopsida; order Brassicales; family Brassicaceae; genus Sinapis; species Sinapis alba. The sequence continues at coordinate 58,709 of MU106946.1, read as the reverse complement.
TTTCTCCATTCTTTGGATTATTCTTTCCTCAAGGCTGGCTAGATTAGCATAGAGACTGAGTACATTTTGATGTTATGTTAATATAGCACCTCTGATCACACTGTTCGCTGAAAAAGGCATTACATACCGTGTAACCTCTAATCCAATCAAGAGTTCTATTGTGTGGACAATTCCAGAAGATGTTTCTCAGGTACAGTAGAATCGGTGGTCTATTTGTAGGATATGCAAATTTTTATTTAATATTTTTTGCGTCTCGAGTCTCACCACTGAAATATAGTCGAGGACAAGTGATTCTTAGAACCTAGAACTTACAAATTTTATCAACACCCCAATCTGGTTTGTAATGTATCCTTGTTTCTTGTGAGGGCAAGCATGTCAGTTGAACATGTGCATTTTCTCTCACTTATGCATCAAACAGTTTGGTGTTGTTAGCTTCATTTCATAATAGCCTTAGTGAAATGACCATTTATTGTTCAATGTGCTCTATCCTGTGTGTTTCAGTTCCAGGCAAATGGGCAGTTTATCAAATTTATTTTGATTTTTCTAAGCCTCCATCTTTAAAATGACATATTACTAATTACAGAGCCTTTGACTGAACTATTAAAAAAAAAGAAAAGAAATGAATCCCTTGTGTGAAGGGTTGAAGGGACTTCCTTATGTGTATCTGATGTATCCAGTATTTTCTTTTGCTTTCTGATTTGCATCTTTCTTTTCTCTGTTGCAGAATTTACCCCTAGGACCGATTCCATACGTTTTACTTGTGTATGAGGCTGAAGACTTTTGCAATCTTGTTGCAAATGAAAGACTTTTAGAAAACATCTCAAGAGTTCGGGACCAATGCCCATCTTATACAGTGTGCTACCTCACTAGTAACTTAATGTCCTACGTAAACAAAAGGTTGAGTTTCTTAAAGTCAATTTGTATTGCATTTATCTTTCCATCATGAAGCTGAATAATCTGATTTTCTAGGGAAAAGGAACACTATAAGAACTTGGGAAAATCCAGCGGTTGGAGGAAGCCTCCTATTGATGAGGTATCACGGAACTTAACAACCATGTTTAGGGTTTATTGCTCCTTTCTTTGCGTTCTTAAACATACTTACCTTTTTGATATTTGATGTGTAATACAGGTGCTTGCAAAGTTAACTACTCACTATGATGGAGTGCATTCTAGGCATTGTATAGATGGGTCCGAGGTGGCTGCACATGTTGTTGGTTTAACAAGTAGTCTGGCCTCTTGCCAGTTCAGGTACTAATCACCTATGCTATTTCGATTTTGTTTCCAAAATATTTTATCTCGATATGATTCTTTACCGGAGTTTAGATTTCTTTTCCCCCAAGAATTCAACTAGACTTAGACCAATCAAACCAATTAATCTCTTGATAGAAGCCGATGAAAAAATGATCATAAAAAGTGTGCAGTAAGGTTTGTCATCTTCTTTTAGACTTATATCAATCGTGGCTGTGAAGTAGAGTAAATGGCATCGACTGTGAGAGCTCAGCATTTCATAAAAGTAGAACTTAGTTACATATACGTGTGGCTGTATTGTTCTGGCGATTGTGCTTCTCTGTATCTTCCTGTTCGGTTTTTAGGTAAATTAATCATGGTTCTACAATTTGATGCACAGGAAAAAGTCATCTTGGTTATCAGTAAATGCTAAAGGTGTAGTAGCCTCCATGAATTCAGTTGACAAGCACTTGATTAAAAATAGTCCATGGTAAAGTGCACAGTAAAGCCAATTAAAAATGTTGTCTTGCTGTTTACTGTTTAGTCATTGTAAATTAGTCTGGTGTGTTTGGTCTATAGGTTAAAAGCATTAGTAGCAATACCAAAGGTGCAGCCAAGATATGCGGTTGCAGTGTCGAAGAAATATCCATCAATGAAGTCTCTTCTTAAGGTTTACATGGATCCTAACAAATCGGTCAGTAAACCTTGCGTACAGATGTGTCTTCCTTGTTGCCATTAGTTTCTGAAGCAAGTCTCGTTGTTGGTTTTTAAAAAATTGAAACAGGAACATGAGAAGGAGTTGCTTCTAAAGGACTTGAAGTTAGAAGGGTTAACAGGAGAAGACAGAAACTTAGGAAAAGTTGGTTCAAAACGGATATATAGAGTTCTCATGTCTACGGATGGAACACTTAAGACTGATGAAGTGGAAAACGGTCCTTAGCAGATTTATTCTCCACATGACTTGGACTAGGATTAGAGTGATGTAGCTAAAACAGTAGAGTGATGATGATTGTCTTGAGACTAAATTTTTGTACATGTATTGCGTTACATAACTTGTGAAAAAGTTTATAATCTCATACTTTCTTCTCTATTGATGTCATATTTTCTATAGGTTTTACATCTCTATGCCTTGAACCAAGTCTGGTTCCTTGGTGATGCCGATTTTTGAATGCAGTCTAGAACCTTCAGGTATCCCCAGAGGCGGATTCTCACAAGAACAATTATCAACAGCAAAGAGCTCCCACTCTTTAATCCCACATTTCTCCAATGCAGACTGCAATCTTTCCCTCTCCTTCTCTGCTGGGTACGAACCATCAGGTGTCACGAGCACAGCCCCAGTGTACGACTGTCCTGCAACACGAGCTGCACCATTGTAATGAAACAGTCCCCAACTCAGATCATCAGACACATCCACAATAGTCCAAAACTCATTTGAAACCACACCATTGTCTAAAACACTGAGACGGAAGGTTGCAGGAGTCTTTCCTCTCTTAACCGAGTATCTTCTCCTTCTCCAAACCAGATTCCCTTCAAGCGTCCTCACCTGAAACACAGGTTCATACCAAAACGATGACTTCCCTTTTCCTCTGTAGAAAAGCTGGTACTGACACGGAAACTGATCATAAGCTGGGTTTTGTCCAGCCGCCACACGCCAGCTCCAATCCAAGTCCCCTAACCATCCAACAAACAAGTCTTCTGCTGTCTCATGACATAACTCCTTCCCTCGAAAACTCGTCATGGGAGGCACATAAGGCTTATCAGGGATCTTTGCATCCAGTTCAAGACAATTGTGTTTCTGTAGTACACAAAGAGAGAAGGCTTCAAAGTATGGACTCTCATAAGAAGCAATGCATCTGTAGCTACAAACTTGGTCCACAGGACTACATTTGTTCAAACACTGAAGAGCTTTCCGACAGTTCGGATCCAAGAGACAGTTCAAAATCTGAGGTCCACAGTTTTTAACCATACAACCAAGCGTGGAAAACCCTTTGGATCTCAAGTTCTGCAACACAGGAACAGGTCTAACGTAAGCGTTGATGATCACAAGCAGACAGAACCTTATATCATCAGAGTTGCGGCGTTCCCAAGCATCTCCCACTGTCTTCACAACCTCTGTTGCTTCGTTGTCTTTATTACCGCTTCTAAAATCAGTCCCTCCAAGCCTGTTCATCAACTCTGGAGAAGACTCAAAACAAATCACGTTCTTGATATTCTCGCTGTTCGTCTGAATCCATTTCACAGATTCTGAGTTAGTAACTGCAACTACAACCAAAATATCAGTCTGATTCATCTCCTGCTTCAGATTCATAGCTCTCTGATCACTGGACCGTAAGATTTCATCATCAAAGACGAGCATTTCGTAGCCTTCATCAACCCATTTCAGTCTTCTTGCCTGTTAATGAAGATGTAAAATGAGATTATAGAAAGTTAAAAGAGTAATCAGAGATAGAAGAGAAGCACATACAGTGTGGAGCATAACTTCGTGCCAGGAGGTGGATTTGAGTGGGCTTACTTCTCCTTTTCCGACCAGAGCAACCATTCTCACTGGAGACTCAGGCTTCTCCGTCTTTGTACTCTTCTCTGTCTCCAAAACCGATTGAACAATGGTTCGCGCGCGTAAACCCACTCTCCGTCTGGAGAAGTTAGTGTCATCTATGGAAGTACGAAGCTTCCGGTGAAAATTGACCGGAGAGAAAGTCGCTCGAGAAGTGATGAACCGATTTGAGAAGTGAGCAGAGGCTCTCGTTACAGGAAGAGAATAAGGTGCTTTCAGAGAAATCGCCATTGCGAAGATACACTAACGTTTAAGCAAAAAAAAAAAAAAAAAGAAGATACACTAACGTTTAGCAAAAAGAAAGAAAAAAAGATACACTAACGGTAGGTAGTCTCACCCTTTATAATTGTTCATAAGCAAGCCACGTGTTCAGTAGTGACTTCTTAACATATAGAAAGTAGTAGAGATACCCAGAAGAAGATCACACTGAAAAGTCTAATCCTAGTTCAACCAATCATGCATTTTTTTTAACCTCTTGTCGTCAGACTATGGTTAACGTTCGCCCCGGAATAAAACCAAAATTTGGGTTAATTTGGTTTGGTATAAATCAGAATAAAACCAGAACATTTTAAAATTTCGGTTAAGCATAAACTTTTATTATATGTAAATGAATCTCGAATTTCATTTATCAAAAACATGAAGCCACATTTCTGTCTCAGGAGTAAGTAATAAAGAGAAAGTTCAGACCAATTGGTATTTCAAGTCCATGTCGAGAGACCGAGCTTATTAAACGCCAAACCAAAAACAGCAAAAGGGAACAACGATCTGGCATGAGAGAGATCTTTCTTCTGCCTTTTTCTTACAACAAATCAAATGCTTCTTAGGATCATCATCAAACCTTACATAAAGTTACGGATGTCCAAAGATTTCACATCAGGCATTTCCTCATCCTTGAATTCCTCCCTGAACAAGATCGCAAGTTCCATAGCCGTGTGTTATATAATAAGCAAATGTTGAAGATGAGAGCATAAACATAAAGAAGGTAACAAAACTTACTTCTTTTTCTGAGATTCCATTGCTTCAAGAGCATCACTCTTCAGCTCATCCAACTGTGCTTTAGCAATGCTCAGCTCCACGTTCTCCTCGTATTTAGGAAGATCTTCTTTCCTAATCCCAAGCCTGTTCATAAGCAAACATGTAAGTTCATTAGCTGTGGTATGTAAACCGATATAGTATGGTTGGCTGAGGAGTGTGATAACTAACTTTTTGTTGCCTTTTTCGAACTCTGCAACCAAAAGATCCATTCCTTTCTTGTCGCTTCTCAGAAGAGGCTTCTTTATATCCTTTTCAACTTTCTCCAAAGCCTCGAACATCATGGCCTCAGCACCTAGCTCATCGGTAAGCCCCCTCCTACAAGATACATATCGCAAGTACAAGAATAACTTAAAATTTGCTTTTAACACTTCTCATATGTTTTCACACAGTAGAATCAACAAGAGGGACTAACAAAATGGATAAGATAATGCACTTTTTAGAATAATTTCTTAACAATCACACTGAATATATTAAAAGTAGGAAGAGCATCTTGACTGGTGAGAAAAACAATCCAAAAGGGGGGGGGGGGGGGATGAAACAACTTCAAGATCTAAAGAGACTTACCTGGTGCGGATATCCTTCAACTTCAAGAGGTAAGCACGAGCATCTGGGATCTCCTTAGTCTCGTTCTCAATATCATACTTGATGCGTTGAGATTCAGAGAACATGTCTGCCCTGAATACAAGGAGAACGCATAACAAGCAAAAAGAAATTAGCAACATATAATGACCAAGCAAAATAGCAAACATCTAGAGAAGGGTAAAGAAGAGGCCCTACTTTTGCCTGATAGTCTTCATGACATTTGCATACTGTTTAACCGCAGCTGGGTCCTGAGGGTCAAGGGTGATCTTTTCCTTGCGGAGAATATCAACTGCAGCCTGAAATTTGTTCTTGATCTCCGTAAAGACACCCTTCAACATCTCTGTATAAAAAAAGTGTAAGACTTTAGTAAATAATAGTAAAACAGTAATGCTCTCAGTTCATTCGACACACTAAAGATTTAAATAGCACTACGAAATAGATAATTCAACTTCTCCACAATATAAGTTGCAGTACAACAGCCCTAGCGATCACGGACTGTGTTTCTCAATATTTATACAGCATTGACCAGAAAAGGTGTTCAATGCTCAGTTCTTCTACACGGAAAAGTCAATTTACACTTTTTTCTCTCAAAAGCATAAAGAAAGCAAATGTTATCCGATAAACAATGCAAGCAGAATGTTTAATACATTTAAATACAACTCAAAGATATAAGAAAAGGAGAATGGATAACACAAACCATCTCCTTTAAATGTAGGACGGGCAGCTTCCTTGGCAAAAGTGCGGACAGGGTGCTGCTGCAAAATGACCAGACTCCCTTGTAGCTGAGTAACGATTGTAAAGTAAGTTAACAGCTAAACAATCAATCAATGAAATAATAAATGTATGGAGAAACATATAACATCATCATCTCTGGGTTGATACCCGATTTGATTGATAGCACTTCATTTCGAATCGATTATCTAAAAAGCATCCAACTTTGAATCAAATCCATGTGATTCGGTGATGAATATATCGAATCCATCATCTGGCATCGATCATCGGGGGAAAGTAAAGAAGGAAATCAAGCAGACCGAAGAAGATGACTGAAATGTATCAAGCGGAGAGAGAGACTAAAACCTGCTTAGATCTGGAGAGGAAACGAGAAGCGTACGCCATTTTTGAAAATCGAATCTCCTCTTTCTCGAAAATTAGGGTTTGTGCTGCTGCTGCTGCGTTGAGATCCCTATCTGAGAGCACTTGGGGGGGGTGTTGTTTGATATGTGTTATTCTTTTACGGAGTCAAAACTTCATCGTCGTTGTACAGCGTAGATTAGTGATCAACGGCTCAGATTTATCCCAATGTTAAAAAAAATTTCTGTGGGAACGCTTGTAATCTGTTTTTTTTTTGTCTGACCAAATTTTCATTTCTTAAAGCCCAATGGGCAGCAAGAGAGCCCATTTCGTACCATTTAGAAAGGGAGATCCTATGCACTGAGGGACTTTCCCAGTTAATTAAGTAAGCAATAAATAGGAAATAACTTCATGGCTATAAGGTTTTAAGGGGAGGACCAGCTATCTCACACTTGTTTTTTTGCAGATGACTCATTAAATTTTTATGTAAAGCTACAATGGAAGAATGTCAAACTCTAATCAACATCCTTTCTATTTATCAGAAAGCATCAGGACAAGCAAGTGAACTACGCCAAATCAACCATAACATGGTTTGGTGGACTAGGTAATAGGGATATGGAAGACTTTCATATTGCTTTGGTGGCAAGACAAAACTGGAGGATTATGAAGATCCACATTACATAAATCTAAATATTTCAGGCATATTGAATCTTTAGAAACTTGAAGTTATATAACATCAAGTTATGTTGGGCTAGCATACTCCAATCTCAAAAGCTTCTCAAGAATGGTATAAAATAGATGGTAAGAAACAAAAAAGATATTCAAATTTGGAATGATAATTGGATTCATACTAAACCAGCTCGCCTTCCAGTTCAGGTAGGAACTGAAGATCACTAGTACCACAAAGTTCATGATTTTTTCATTCAAGATACTAAAATTTGGAATTGATCATTTGATAAGCCGGAACATGGTGCAAGAGTATGCAAGATATGTGCTCAGCATTAGGCTGAGCATGGTGGATAGTCAATATTCACTCATATGCAATTACTCAAGGACATGAGATTATAATGTAAAAACCGGATACCATCTTTGGAGACAGCTATCACAATATGACACTCAACAACTACTAGATAACTCTATTATCTCCAATGATATTAAAAGTTTCAGCTCCAAGTTATGGAAACTTAAATTGCCCCCAAAGATTAAAGTTTGTGGTGGAGAGGAATCCATGAGGGACTTGCAATTGCAGACAACTTAAAAAAACGTGAAATGAGAGTAGAAATAACTTACCATGTATATGGTGAGATTGATGAAACACAAAACCATGCGCTATTTGCTTGCAGAGTATCAAAAGAAATATGGAATATGACACCTACGCCCTTTCACGTGAATGATGACAATCAAGTATCAATGCTCCACCATATGGACACAATGATGAATTTAGTTCAAAGGGAGAATATAGACTTACTAAATTTCTTTGTGAACTGGAGAATATGAAAGATGAGAAACAATATTATTTTCATGCAGCAAATAGAACACATTCTACAAGTTCTCCATGGAGATATCAGAGATTATCAACAATGGAATGAAGCAAATGAACAATAAATTTGCAGCCAACACGAGAAACTAAAAGAAAGCAGAGGTATGTTGAATATTGAGCAAGACATGCTATTAGAAACTACCTCCTATTATTTTTTAGTTAATGCATTATGGAAGGATTCAACAGAATGTGGAGGAATTGGGTAGGCCTTATATAGCAGAAAAGACATCCAACAAATACTTCCATGAAGTCAGAAGCAGTCGCTTTACTTATGGCAGCTCAACAGATGGCAAGATTGAGATTTGCAAAGGTCAGCTTAATAAGTGACTACAAGATGTTGATAGAAGAGTTAAATCAGAGCCAATCTGAACAAACTCTCAAGACAGTTCATACCACAAAGGCCATCTCTATGATACAGGACATCCCAACTATTGCAAGAAATCAAGCTTGTAATTTTCAGTATGAATCAAGATCTTGATGTCCCAAGTTGTTGTATTAGCAAAAGAAGCTAAAACTAGGAAATAAACATTATATAATCACTTGGTTCTCTTGAATAATATGAAAAATTGACAAAAATATGTAACATATAAATATTATTTGTTTTAAGCCTTTTTTTACAGATATAAAATTTAAAATAAATATAGTAGCTTTAATATGGACATTTCAGAAAGAATAAAAAAAATTCAGAACAAATTTTTATCATATTAAAATGTATACGTAAAATAATTCGGTGAATCCATCTTTATTGGCAAATAATTTTTACAACTAAATTACATATATATATATATATAATATATATAGACAATAAGTAAAATAAATATTCTAAAATATGGTATCTTAAAGTTTTTGTTCCAACCTCCAAACACATACTAAATGGTTTTACAATAATACCTAAAATTAGTGTGTGAAAATTTTTACTCTATATAAATTATAAACGAGATTGAAATTTTATATTTGGATTCTTTTTTTTTTTAGGATTTAGGGTCTAACTGGTGACCAAGGTAAAAACATTATGAATGAGTAAGGAAAAAACGCAGAGGAATGAAATTATAGGAATGAAAAGGAAAATTATTCCTTATCAATTTTGGCTAGGAACAAATTTGTTCTATGTTCCTCTGGAATGAAAGGAATGATGAGGAATGAAAAGAAAAAACTATTCTTTGTAAATGGTAAAACAAATTAGGAATAGTAAGGAATGCATTATTCCTTTTCATTCATTGGTCACCAGTTAGACCCTTAGATTGTTCACTTAGACAAAGTTTTGAGTGAGAATAGAAAGAATAATTTGCATGTAATTCGACTGTTGTTTGTTTGATTTTCAAAATTAGTAGGAAAAATAATGTTGACAAAAAGAAGGAAAAATAACAATAATAATTAGTTACTGATTATTATTAAAATGTTTGTCGCAATTTGTAAACCTATACTAGGTAAGCATTTGAATCCAAGATAGCTTCAAGAGATGGGGTAGTGACAAGCCACTTTCTATTTGTCAACTCTGTACTCATTATATATATTCCAAATATAAAATAATGTTTATATGTGTTTGTCTTTGAATTTAGTTATTTAATAATGAAAGAAACCAAAAAGAAAATGTAATTGTTTTCTAATGTTAACTGTAATCAAATTATACATAATCAACTATCAGGAGTTATGAAGAGCGCACATTACAAATGAGATCAGACTGGGATACTGAAAAGATGAGGAGAGATTGATTGATTGAAATAAACCAACAAGCAGGATCGGTCCAGAGGGAAAGCCATCCAAACCACCAATTAGGAATTTAAATCAAAGGGGCATATTTCTTTAAAAAATGTAGTTAGTATTTATAAATGTGTAGAGTTTTTTTAGTTAAATATTATTTATTGAACATCATTAGTTAAAACAATGTTTATGGTTTTTTCAACAATATCATGAGAAAGGTTTTGAAGAAATAAAGGTTACGGTTAGACAAATCCCAACATATATATAGATTAAAATTGAAAATCATGTGAAACAAAAGCCTATTATTAGAAGGAAAAAACACTATAACGAAGATATTGAGATAGTTGATCAAAATGTATTATTACCACCAGAGTAAAGCTCTAATATTGATTATTCAGTATACTCATAGATCAAGCTCTAGTTTCTTTTTTAAGTTCGGATTAGAACAATTGCAAAAGTATAAAAAACTTAGATTTTTGTTTGATTAAAAAATAACTAATAGATGCAAGTGAGAATACTTTAAATCCATCATGTTTGAATTTGAAAGCTTCTTTACGAAATAGTACATATTATTCAGTCATAGGTTGTAATGATCTTTTTTATGGAACTAAAGATTCTTCGAAAATCAATATTTATGGAAGTTTGAAAACTTATCTAAGTGTTTTGCTTTTTGAAAAAAAAAATGGAGGAGTTTTATCAAAATAAAGAAATTGCTTATCAAATATTATTTATCATTCCGGTATCAGTCGTCACAGGTGAAAGAAGTTTTTTGAAGTTGAAACTAATAAAAAATTACTTGCGATCTAATTATATCACAAGAGAAGTTAAATGGGTTGACTATGTTATCAATTGAAACGATATGGCTGATAAACTTGATTATATGTGTTAAGTTTTTTTACATTGTTTTATGATTTTCATAAAATATGTACGATGACATATTTTTAAATTGGCTTAGGCAGGATAAAACATTAGACCAACACTGCCAACAACTCCACAACTTTAAAAGAAAACCAAAAAATAACAATGGAACACTAATAGATCGAATGTTCCAAATGATATAGATTGTATGAATGTATCAACAATAACATGAACATAAATTAAGTAGAATGCTACACATGAATCAAAACATCAGGTCGTTGCACGTACCAGTTATTTTTCGTTACTAAACCGCTTTAGTTGTTTGGTGTAAACCAAAATATAATTAAATAAAAAGACAAAGATTGAAAACCGAAGAGCTTGGAATCGATATTACTGATCAGGTTTGTTAATTATGAATCAGCAAGAACAGCCTGGTCTTGACGACTCCTCAAGAATGTCTGTAACAGATGCAGACAAGTCTCTGGAATATCTGCAAATTCAAAGACAAAATAATCAAACATGAAACCTTAGAGAAAAGTTGGAAGAGTTAGATATGTCCATGAATCAAAGTTGATATGTATAGAAACTCACATGTAGTCTTGTTTATGTTCATTGGAGAGAGCTTTGTGTGCAACACCCAAAAAAGCTTCATCCACATTTATATTTTCCTTTGCAGAGGTTTCATGGTACGGTATGTTTCCCTTTGAACCACACCATTCGATGGCTCTCTTATCCGAAACCTAGATAAGTAAAAATCCTCAAGTTAGCCATTTTGGTGGTATGTCTAAAGAGGAGACTCATAGAGAATATAGTCTTACAACTCGGCTGTTTCCACCATCTACATCGGTTTTGTTCCCAATCACAACAAATGGAAATTTATCAGGCTCCACAGGATTTGCCTGGACGGTATCAGTAAAAGGAATAGAATCCATCAGAATTTCGAAAATAAACGCATGGTAACTGTAACTTCTGTCGCAAGAAAATGAACGATTAGGGCAAAACCTGTGTGAGGAACTCCATGTGCCAAGTATTGAGTGTTTCAAAAGATTTGAGATTGTTAACGTCGTAGACAAGAACGCAACAATCAGCACCTCTATAGAACGCAGCTCCTAGACTGTGAAATCTCTCTTGTCCAGCCGTATCCCATATCTACAAACAGAGTCTTATAAGTTTTTTTTTTTTGACAAAAAAGTTTCATAATATTTTCTGAATAGAAAAATGTTTTACTTGTGAAACAAGAGATGATTAATAAATTTTACTTGTAAAGTGACAGCTTTGTCTTCAATATGGAGCTCCTTGGTGACAAAATCTGCTCCGATCGTGGCCTTGTATTGTCGGTTAAACTTCTTGTACACGTATCTTAAGTCACAAGTTAGGGTTTCTTACAAAGACCGCAGAAAATTTAGAGACTTAGCATAAAACAAACCGAATTTTTAACAGAAAGCAGACCAATTTATTAGTATAAGTTTAAACGGTAAGATTTAAAGAGGATACTGGTTCATCAATGAAGTCTTGCCAACTCTGCATAAATAAAGATTTAGAAAAGACAAAAAAAGAGAAATTTTATTTTATTATTTCTTATAAAAGAACATGAACAATTTATTTATTTGTATAATTATCAAGAGATAAGTCTCGAAAAATATTGAAAAAAAGTCTGAGAATATGATTACCCGCTATCTCCGAGGACGATGACCTTAAGCAATGTTCTATTCTTCAAAGACTCCATCGTCGTGAAGCTCACGAATCTATGAGATTCTTCTTTTGTTTCTTCTGCTTGAAAAGTTTCTTCCTGGTTTTTGACAGAAGACAAGAAAAGAAAAGTCTACGAGATCGGTCTTGATGATCTTTTCTCTTCTTGAAAGAAAAAGATAATATGAAAGAAACAGAAAAGGGGTGGTTCTTTATCAGTTATCACGTGTTATGATATTGGTTGATGTGAAGAGAAGCCATGTGAATCCTTCGCCAACTAAAAGCAAATAGCTAGGCCAAGCCAGCAAATACTAATCTAAAAAATTGTTTTTTTTTTTAATTTACTGGATATTAAAGAAATATAATTTTTCTATTTAAAATCATATAATTTACAGGTAATATACGACAAAAGTAAATCATTTAATTTACAGGAGAACTGAGTTGTCTTTTCTTTTTTGAACAGTTTTAAATAAATTGTCTATATTTGGTCGCCAATTCATTAACAATGAAGCAGTGATCGGCAAAACAATTAATTTGAGGATATGAATGTTCTTCTGCCATGAATCAAAAGTCAATGGATACGTGTATAAAGTTGTGCAGCTTGCGCTATTTTTCTATATTTTTTTTATAAGTAGTTTTTTTGTTTAATTGTTACCAACAATATGCATATTTTTTTTCATTATGTTATTTCTTACAAAATTGTATCTAAATTTCATGACTAACAAAAACATTCTCACGCAGTGGGAGAATTGTTTCAGTTTCTAAGTGATAGACTTTTATGGAGTAAAATGAAAAATAGTAATAACGTCAGATTTATTGGGATCTCAAATAAGAAACGAGATAAAAGATTGACAGGCAAAAGTGTGAAAAAAAGGAAGAGGATATATAATAGATAACTGAGAATGGGAGATGTCCTTTTAAGTTCGTTCACATGATCGATTGCTGGTAAGTTGTCGACCAGATCGTGCTTGCCTTCACTCCTTCTCATCTCTTCTTTAGTCGTTGACATGACAAAACATGTAGCTATCAACATATTTGTTTTTATCTGATATGTTTATCTAACTTTTTGACATAAGAGAAATTATGTATTATTGAATTCAAAAACTGAATAATAACTAGAGAAATTTTCTTAAATAGTCTCTTTTAGTTTGTTCTTCACAAAAATAGTTCTTAAGAAAGAAAATGACCAAAATACTTTTTTTAGAAGCTAAAACTTTTGTTTATATGCATTTATATCCCTAGGGTTAACTAATTTAGACTTTAGGGTTTAGAGTTAAGGGGTGAGATTAGGGATAAGGTTTCAAATTTCAAAAAAAAAAAAAAATTGAAAATTTCAAAAAAAAAATGCTATTTTGGTCATTTTATTTTTCTAAGGCTATTTTTGTGAAAAAAACTTAAAAAATGCTATTTAAGAAAATTGCCATGAGCATAAAAACTTGACAAATAGTAAAAAATAAACCACGCCATGTTAATCTAGTGACCGATGAGATTTGGGTTGTAAAACAACTTAAATTTGAAAATGATTCACTATACTTAATCGTGTGACCATATGGATAGATGCTCATTGTTTTTTTTTTTTTTTTATGCATCTGGATATATGCTATCAGTGTTTATAATTCATCTGTCTATCTATAGATATGATCTATTTGTGGACCATATATTTTCTTGAGAATTTTTTTACGTTCTTTTATAGATCTTAGATACCTTAGATTTTTAAAAAGAAGGAAATAAGCTCTCTGCGTCCTATAGTGTCATATTGTGTAACACATGTATTATCGGTAAGTGAATCATAGATTAATTGATTACTGAAGCAAATTTCTACAATTTAACACTTACAGTTAATGCTTACATAGATGTTTCTTAGCCGTTTTATTAGAACATGGATTTCATAGTTTTTTTTTTTTTTTGACTAATGGATTTCATAGTTTCATTCCCATGTTGATGATTTTGCTTATGTCTTCATACGCACGATACTTTGTTTGCTTTGGATCAAATCTGTTGTATTTATCCACTTTTGTTTTCCTTTTGGAGGGAAACAATTTCACACCATCTTTTTAATAGATAATCATGTTGGCAGGCCCGACACATTATTATTTGTGGGCCTTATGCAATGGTTTTAGATTTGCAAGAATAATACATAAAATTTTGAAAAAAGAGAACTTTAAAAAGCCCCAAAAAGTGCTGATGTTTTTTTTGAGACCTAGTACAAATGCACCCTTATGTTTAGAGAATTCCTAGGGCTTTTAGATACCCGTTCGAGTTTGGGTTGGGTAATTCGAGTTTTTGGATATTTCGATATAGGGATCTAACATCCATTCGAGTATTTTTTTTTTATGTCAGGTTGGCTTTGAATATATTTGTTTCGAGTTTAGGTTATTTCGGATTCATCCAAACTAACTGAAATGTCTATACATAGAATTTTTTTAAACACTCAAACCAAAGTTAATCATGTTTCCATATATAGAAATCGTCCAAACTTAAACAAAACAACATATTTATACAATAACAAAGTACCAAAACAATTTCATAACCAAAACGTAAAAAAAATATAGTCTTATATCATTAAAAAACTGAAATACCATCTTCTTATCATTCATTCTATAACACCAAAAAATACAATTTCTAATGTTAGAAGTGTTAAAAAATCACAACAAAAATGCCACAGATGACAAAAACATGTTACTACCCTTAACTGAATCCATATTAGCTTAATTCTCTAATTTTGTGGTTGTGATACATGTTCATACTCTATTCAAGTAATGCAGAAGTTAGTGTTAAACAAACATAATACGAGAAAACAAACCAATATAAAAGAAAGTTACAAACCTCTCTCCATCTTTTCTTCATACTTAACATATGCAAGTATCTTAGCATTAATGAGCACATTTAATTCAAGTTTGATGTCTTGTTTCATCCACTATTTTGTACCATATAGTGAGTTAAACAATCCATGTGTGGATCTATTAACCTCTCACTCGTTTTGAATGCACTTTCACATGCAACCGAGGATACTTGCATAGCTAAAAGATCACGAGCTATTTAGGATAAAATATGGTACTTGCTAGAGTTTACTTTCCACCAAGAGAGAACATCAAATTCAGTTCCTACCAGTACATCTAGATTTTCAACATCAGCCTTTAGGTAAGCATTCAACTCATTGGTGTCTCTCACTCCAATCTCCTTTAACGGTGTGTTGTACCTTTTTCTCAGTCATGTGGTAGCCGAGTTCATCACCAAGCAAGTCCATTGTTGGTTGTTCTTGAGACTGTGAAGACTGAGTAGACTAAGATGATTGCACATTTGCTTCAGCTTGTTTACCATTTCTTTCACTATACTCCTTGAACAAATCAATTAAAATACTAAGAAATTAATCATTTAACTCTTTAATTTCCATGTTTTCTTTCCCCGAAAAGATCCTCAAAACACATTTTTGTAAACTTCATCTTTCTAATAGGATCAAAGACACTTGTCACAACTAAAATCTTGTTAATGTTCTTTAACCCATCCCAATACTTATCAAACTTCATCAACCTATCCTCAATCTTAACTTTCAAATCAGCATCATAGTTATTACAAAACAACTTCAAATTGGTTGATATGTTCACTATCTCACCATAGCACTTGTGGGCATTAAGTGTGGTAGATGCTGAGACTACTAAGGTTGAGTTATAAAAGATAATCATAAATCTCCAACCTTCCAATAACACACCAATCCTCACTTGCAGAAGGCCCAAGCCTTTTTTCCCTTTTCTAACTTCATGAAATGATCGTTTTAGGGTTTGTCCTCAAAACCCATCTTATCAAATGCAATCTTGTAAAGAAATGCTCTTTGCAACATCAAGTAAGTTGAATTCCACCTAGTCATAACATTAAGTGGCTGAATTCTTCTTCTCATCCTATCAAAATCTACCTTAAGCTCAAATGTTTTTTTTGTCTATTTATTTCATATCTTATATGAGATTGCATTGCATTGCATTGTGGATTGCAGTCACAATATCATCTACTTTTTTCAAACCATCCTTCATAATCAGATTGATAATGTGACCAACACACCTCACATGCAAAAATTCCCCTTTCATAAGTAACGATTCATCAGATATCTGAGAAAAGTACTTTCAAAAAGCATCAAGCATTGTTGTTCACAGTTGTATTGTCCATAATGACACATAACACCTTTTCTATTTTCCATTCAGTTAGGCATTTTAAGAGAACATATGCAATAGTCTTACCTTTATGACCAATTACATATTTGAACCTAATGATCAGTTTGTTCAACCGCTAATATGCATCGATGTAGTGAGCTGTTATGCACATATAGATAGCCCATGTGCAAAGTAATATAAGAAACAAAATGAAGATTACTTATATCAAAAAGAAAATCCTTAAATAAAATTTTAAGAAGACTATTATTTACTTGTTACTTGATACACTCATATGTGTGTGGTGATGGAAATTGTTTGCTTGTTAGCAAGAAACAACTTCTTAAGAGCAGTTGTTCTATTAACATACATTTTTATTATTCTCTAGTAAATGTACTTTTTGAATGAGGACCAGGGAGGTTAGTCTATACATAAAAGGACATATATATTAGCATAGATTTAGATAATGAGTGTTTAAAACTTTAAAAGATACATTATTAAAATTATCTTATTGCAGAAATGCTTAAAAGCTACACTTTCAACAAAAGAGAGTGACATATGTCCAATTATGAGCATTTCATTTGCTGCTTGTATGAACACATCTTTTGAAATTTTTGCACTCTTAAAAAACGTTCATAACTAATGTTATGTTTGCTTTTAGTATGATCTTGACCATCTTACCATGATTTGAATTGCTTGCAATTATTAAGATGATTGCACAAATTGGTTGTTCTAGACTTTGTTGGACAAGTGAAGATCTTCAGACAGTAGTTACACACACATTTGTCACAGTTCTCTTCACTTATTTGGTAGTGAGCCCATACATCAGATCTTGTGGGGAGTATACATTTTGTTTTACTCTGTTCTTGACTATATTCAGCTGATTGTTTCTGTTTGCCTCTTCGATCAGACTCTGGAGTATAAAACTCTTCTTCTACATCATTTGCATCTCTATTTACAGTGCCTTGAAAAGGTAATGATGATAAATCCATTTGTTAACAAAATAAAATCAAAGTTAGTTAAATAATCAACTAATGTAATGAACTTTTTGTAATATTATGAATCACGTAAATAAGACAAGAAAATAACAATTGATTGGAAAAAATGAATCAACTAACTTTGTCTAACTATCAACCAACAAATGAACTCTCTATCTCACTAAACAACCAATCAAAAAATGAACTCTCTGTCTAACTAACTAACATAAAACTCAATGTCATGTCAGTATGAGAAGAAGAACAAAAATCCTAACTTAATCACAAACATAAACTAAAGAAGAAGAAGCTGATGAAGGAGAAGAAGCTTAGACAATTTTGATTTAGAAAAGAAAATGATTCCCCTTTGATTTCTTTCTCCTTGACGAAGAAGGAGAAGAAGCCGAAGATAATACACTTTTGGTAGTTCCAGTTTGGAAAATCAAGGTTTGTATCTAGGAATAGGTTAGATTGAGAGATTTTCGAGAAGCTGAACAGATTTAGGAAATAATGTAAATGTATTTAGGGTTACTTAGTATATACTTTTTCGGGTGTATTCGGGTAGCATTTTGGTTTTCGGATATAACTGATTGGGCACGGGTATCCGGAGTGGATGAATGCTAAACATGTTTGGTAGTACACTATATTCGAATCCAAACCAAACAACCCATTTCGGGTCGGGTTTCAGGTACGGTTTTGTGCCCCCGCTTACTTATGCCATAACCAGACCTGCATCTAGGGAATATGTATCCAGAAAAGATATAATATGAAGGTTAACATTGCTGCAATAAGATCCTAAATTGATATTTTTGCTAAGCTATATTTTTCTGCACAAACTACTTTCATACTTGCAATTATGTTTCTTAAAAGCAGTCATTTGGTGGTGTAGACATTAATATGAAAGATATATAATTCAATTTTCTAGCACACTTATCTAACTACCATACTCAGCAAGTTTTGTTTAAAATGATTTACATAAGAAGTATTTGTGGTAGATTTGAAATCAATGGTTAAATCCTTTATCTTAATATGTATGTTATGCATGCCTATTTTTTGGTTGGTTTATATATATATATTTAAAAGATACCAAGACATCTATAAACTGAACTAAGAGAGAGTCTCATGTACAAATCAGTTAATATATTTATATACAACATTTACTATCATAATGCATGCACATACAAGATGATTTTCAGTTTACCCCCCCCCCCCCCCCC